>CAUYRT010050526.1:0-49865 GCA_963574885.1 Lepilemur ruficaudatus | reverse complement strand
GGGACTACAGGCATGCGCCACCATGCCCGGCTAATTTTTCCTATATATTTTTAGTTGGCCAATTAATTTCTTTCTATTTATAGTAGAGACGGGGTCTCGCTCTTGCTCAGGCTGGTTTCGAACTCCTGACCTTGAGCAATCTGCCAGCCTCAGCCTCCCAGAGTGCTAGGATTACAGGCATGAGCCACCGTGCCCGGCCTCGGGAAAGTTTTCTTAGAAATGATACCTAAGCAAGGTTCTGAGGGAGTACTTTTCACCAAAATTATTACCTGAGTTCATTTCAAAAAGCAAATTTGGGTTATTGCTTTTTGTTATTGTAATTGTACAACACTGTGATCTTATTAGTGTTGTGGAGCATGTAGAGCACGTAGAGTAGAAGAGCTGTATAGTAGAATCCCTAGTTTGGGAAATCTAAAATGTAATTCCATATCCTCATGGACTGTAGACCAGGAATAATATCATTAGTTTCCAAGATTTCACAGTTGATGCGCCTGGCAGATAGTCTGTAGATGGCATGAAAGGAGGAATAATCTCTGGGGCTATAGTAGGGGCCCAGTGAGGTAATGCAAAAGGACAGTGGCTTGGGATACAGACAACTCTCTATTTACCAGCTATGTGACTGCAAAAGTTACTTAATCATATTGAGCCTCAGTTTCTCCCTTTGTTCAATGGGGACAATATTACCTTGCCTAGCCACAAAATGGTAGCAACTGGTCCCAGGTCTCCCATCCCTATGCTGTATGGCCCCTTCTCTCAGCCTGTTTTCCTATATGTGAACAGGACAGGATGGTGAGGCTCTGTGCAGAGAAAGAATAAGAGAGTATTCTCTAAGGGCTATTAAGCTTTGACATCCCATGCATAAAACAACAGCCAGATTGGACTGTTGCTTAATTCTGTCCAAACTGCCAGATAGGCATTTGAATAAGTAATCTAATATATACATTTTTATTCTATTCAATATTCAGGTCGTCTCCTGGTTGGAATGAGTATTCAGAACGATGATTGCTTAGAAACATACCATTCCAAATACGAATGAGAATATTTTTGCAATATTCAGTTCAGCAAGGATGGGTAGGCATGAGATTAGGTTTTGCAAATAATCACATCTTTCACATCGTGGACGCCTAGACACATACTTACTACATGCCTTTCTTCATAACCTTGGAAATGCAAATCCCTAGACTCCCAGAGGCCTGAACATACCTTCTGAGCTAAGTCAATTCCATTATCTCTGTGAAGATGGCAGAGCAGGGCAAAAAGATTTGATCTTTCATCTGGTGTTTGTGGCCCTGCTACAATAGCCCCCTCATTCGGTAAGCACTGGTCTGGGTCTCTCACACTCCAGTAGGGACACAGAGCTTACCACTTTTCAAAGCAGCTGATCCCACTGGTGGGAAGCTTGACTTGGGGAAATAGCCACTCACTCACTCATCAAACAATCTCCCTACTTCTGGTGTTCCTGCATTGATCCTTTTTTTTTTTTTTCCTTTTTTTGTGTTCTGTTTTTTCTGCCAAGGTATTCTTGCAGGGATTGAAGGCAATCACCCTATCCCCTCTAAGCTGGCCTTTTCCCTGAGCTGAAGCTCCTCTCCCTTCAACAATAAGCCTGTTCTTTCTTTGTTCCAGCATAGGGCTCTGGAGGGATCCGCCTGGGGGACACTAAGAGCAACAGTGAGCTCAAGATGCCCTGGTTAATTCCTTTTCCTTGGGCTTCCTTTGCCATTCAGTAGGAGAAAAAGAAGTTTTTAAAGTAACAGAGGTAAGTAGCTGATTCTGAGGAAGTTTGCCAATGCTTTTCAGGAAACAGAGAACACCACTGGGGAAGGGAAACATTTGGATTGCAGCAGGATGAACAGAGAGGGTTACCATATGAACTATTCCCAACCAACATTACAGCTGCCTCAGAAGGGGTGTTTGTGCACAAATGTTTGTGTGTTTGTGTGTGCAAGTGTGTAAGTATGAGTGTTTATGAAAGAATATCTATTCTCATTTATTCGACAGTGCCTCAATTCTTCACTTGGCCAATTGTCACGTCTTTAAGATTCACTCAGATGTTACTTCCTCTAGGATGCAATCCTTGATGTGCCCTCTTTATCTTAACCTCTTTATCTTAACCAACTCTGCACACACAGGAAAATTTCTGTGCTTGCCTGTATGTTGTTCATTTCCTTGCCTCTCTGCCCCATTACACTATGGTACCTTTTTGAGAGTCTTGCCTGTGACTGATTCATCTCTGTCCCCCTGTGCCTGGCATAAGTATGGGTGCTCTGTACATGTTTGTTACATAAATGCATTTGAAGAAAGGTGTCTCAGTCCTATTCCAGGGTCTTACCACTATCTCTGCTGCCACGCTTCCCTTTTCTTACTTGCAAAAGGCTGAGGTGATACATCCTAAGTAGAACTTAGCTCCCACAAGGCTCAAGGAGATGGGGACATCTGTAGGATAACTCAGATGAGCCAGTGGTATCCATGCTTTTGAAATTGCATGAACTTCCCTGTGAGAGGTGAAAGTTAGGGAGGACAGTGCTCTTTCTGCATCTCCAGTCTGCTTTGGGCTGGCCATTCCCAGTGGGTGATATGTTTTCCTCCCCTGCTTGGCCTCTCAGGAGTAGCCATCCCTATATAGCTGACACTCACATTTTCCTTCTTTCCAGCCAAGTCACAATTTTTGGATATTCCCTGTGCAGATGTGTAGGATTCTTGCACGCATCTGCATATCAGAGAGGCAGGGGAAGTTACTTGGCAAGAGGCCTTGGCTCAGCAGGAGTGTTCCATTGGCAACCCCTGAGTTGTGAAAGGATCTCTCCCTGTACTGTTCTTGGCCAAGGAACACATCCAGAGACTGGGCTGGGTGGGGCTGCTGGGGGTAGAGGAAACTGACATCTTAGTCTCTACTAGAGACTGAGAAAATCAGTGGGCAAGTCTTGGGGCAGAGGACTGGTGTCTGAGGGAATGATGCAAAGGGAGGAAAATGAAAATACACTCATTAGCCTATTCATTTAGGAGTAGCCCGTAACCCTATCTGTAGATGGTCTGCTTTGTGCTAAGCAGATAAGACAGTTAGCCCTTAAATATGAGGATACACTTCACACCTGAGATCTGCCACTTTCAAGGTCTGGGACCTTGGGTAAGTCCTTTAACCTATTTTGGTATCAGTTTCCACATTTGTAAAATGGGATTATAATGGTACCTGCTGCATAGGGTTGATTAAATGAGATAAGGATTAAATGAGATAAGCCCCATAAGACACTTAGCAGAGCATGTTATAAATGGCTAGTAAACACAAATTATTTTTGAACATTTTGTTTACTATATATTTAACATATGTCAGGTGGCATTATAGGCGCCTTAAATGTTTTGTCTTATTTCCCACAATAAATCTCCAAGATAGATATTAGTACCCCTGCTTTGAAGTCAGCTAAACTGAGGTAGAGAAATGTTAAAATACTTCCCCAGGCCACATAGAATTAATGTATAAAGAGGCTGTCATATCTAACTTTCAGGTACATCAGATATAAATGTCACTCATGAAGCAAGGCCAAAGTTTGAAAGTTCCAAGGGAAAGGAGGCCTAAGCCTGTATATGGACCAGGGAAGAAGCGAAAACCAAATTCTTGGCCAGAGAAGCTGAGATCACAGCAAGAAAGATGTATTGGGTGTCAGTCAGAACTAACGTGTAAAGCCAACATGAAAGGAAAAGACAGAGTGAGGCTGGTAATTAGGAAAGGCAAGAGACAAGACAGCACAGGCTCCCAGGGGAAGGCCATAGTCAGGGAGTCAGGATAAAGCTGAGATGCTAGTGAAGGAAACAGAGCTGGCTGGCCTTGGCTAGGCATTTTCTTTCCCTGGATCTGTAGAAGGGGGAAATAATTCCTAAACCAAGAGGGTGAAGTGAGGGCTAGATGAGGAGCAGCACAGAAAGCTCTTTTCACATTGTCTGGAGCATAGCTGGTGCTTAATAAATGCAACTAGAGAAAAATATTCAGACTCATGTTTTTGGAAGATATGATTCCAGAAAGAGAAACAGAGGTCATTGTATTCATCTTTTACGAGCGGGGTCCTAGCTTAAGCCTAGGCTATGAAGGACTGACTGTTGGGGCAGACTTCTTGCAGGAGTTCATTCACATGAAGACCCTTGGAGGCTGAAGTTAGCACAAAGAGGACTTGCACTAGCCCTACTTTAGGGAAGGAGGAAGGTGACAGTGGGTATCTGACCCTGAGATTAGTTTCCTGGATCAGTTCTGTGGGCCCATGTTTAAGCCCCAGGAAGAGAGGAGCTGCAGGTAGAAACTATGTCCAAAAGGACCACAGAGCTGTGACTACAGAGTGAGGAGGATGAATATTTGTCCTATCTCTAGATTGAAAAGAGTGTGACTTTATCTGCTGTAGTATTTCTTGTTCTGGCAGCTTGATATCATAAACAGGGAATGCCCTTGGTTAGATCATGGTATTTCTCCCAGCAGACAGTGGGAGCCTGACTAGGGTAGGGCACTCTCAAATGAAGGAAGCAGGGAACCTCACAGGATGGGCTGAGCAACAAAGAAGACACATGGTGGACACCAGGTGTGAGTGGACAGAATCCTTTGTGAGTTCATGTACAATGCCACTCAGAGATTCTAGAAATAACCGAGCAAGACTTTGAGGAAGACTAGAGTCTTGCATTAGCAGATAGGGGCATGAGGCAGAAAATCCCACGTGATTACTGTAAATGGGACCCCATTTGTGCCCGCAGACTGGGGTGGTCTGGGGGAACATCAGTTATATACTCTCTGCTTAAACTCCAAATCACTTCTAGGGGTCTGAGACAATTTCTGAAGACAGGTACCCTTATACTTCTTTTATGTATTCCTTCCCTTACCTCTGACATCCTGTTGGTCAGTAAGTCCTCTTGTTTCATCTTCTCAAATATTTCTCATTTCTTCCCTAATTTTCCAGCTTTCTTCTGGGTATGTGAGGAATAGGGTCCAGTTCTTCAGGGATTGAGGGTGGTATAAGAGCTAATGCCCATTATTATGTTAAAATGTAGAAAAAAATGCAGGAAATATAAGGAGCTATAAAGCACAGACGTTTAAGGGTTTTATGATCTGATTTCAACCACAAATCTTAAGACTTCTCAAAACTCTGTTAAAAAATGAATGAATTCACTTGCTTACTCATTAATTCGAACAATTAACAAACAAACATTCCCTGAGAACTCTGCTAATCTCAAGGCTGGCTGCTAGGGGCACATGGTCCCTGTGCTTGAGGTGCTTATGGTCTAGTGAGACAAGTATGTAATAGAAGGTTGTGCACTAGGCAGCCCCCACTCTTGACAGTGGGCAAGCTGAAAGAACAGCAAATAATATCCATGAGAAGACCTTCCCTAGGCCATTTGGCAGATGATTTCTTTTCTCTATTATCTTTCCTGGAAGATGTGCCTGATTGATGTGGTCAAGGGAGAGGGTCACTTCAGGGTCTCATTCTAGAGGCAGTGTGGAGTAAGGAAAGAACACAGGCCTTGGTGCTGGATAGCGTTGGGTTTCAATCCCAGTTCTATCATTTGTTAGATGTGTGACTTCATTAATTTCTTCATGTATAGAAAGGTAATTATTTATGCAAAGTGTATGGTATAGTCCTGGGCACATAGTAAGTACTCAGTTAATGGTTAATTTTTATTTTATTCAGAATTTTAGCTTTGGCAAAATTTATTTGTGTTCAACAAATAAGTGAACTTTACTGTGATGAGCTACTGAAATTTTGGAGTTTATCTGTACCAACAGTCTAGCCCAGCCTATGCTAACTACCACAAAGAGCAGAGATGTGGCCTTCCAGTGGTCATTCATCTGAAGCAACCCATTCAGAGCTGCTTGCTCAGTTCATTTTATTTGTTTCTTTTTAAAATCCAAGTCTCTAATTTGACCTTTGAAGGATGCCGGTTGGTAAAAGGCCCAGGTTTTCCCACATGCTGATTGTCTGCTGTGCTTGGGTCTAGTCCCTACATATGGAGTGGGACAATAATACTTGTAGCTGATCTTGTGTGGAGGCCTCTCTCCCTCCCCTGTCTCCCCAGCCCCAGTTCTCTGGAAAGCATCAAAAATAAATAAGAGCACATGTGGCAGGAGAATTCCTCTCTCTGGCTCTGTTATAACAGATGGGACACAATAGGTGATCTTCCCAAGCTCTGATCCTCAGAAGAGTGAGGGCAGAGGATGGGATGGGGGGTGGATGCTAGATGGAGAGAAACTCAAGTTCTTTGGGTCAAGCCCATGTGTGCCACAGAGTCTAAGAGCTGGTGGTTGGGGGGACGTCTAAGACCACTCAACAATGGCACATGCAGACTTCTAGTGATAAAACTAGGACCTCAGATTCAAGCCTCCTGAATTCCATTTTGGTGCCTTCTCCATGTTCCTGGGCAGCTTTATTCAAGCATATAGTAGCTTCCTATTTCAACTGTTTCAAATTCAAATGTTCATGTCGGATATTAAGGTCTAAGAGATCTGATCCTCACTCTACCTCTCTAGACTTATCTCAAACTCAATGGACAACTTAGACAGGTACATTCTTTTTTCTTTCTTTTTTTTTTTTGAGACAGAGTGTCATTCTGTTGCCTGGGCTAGAGTGCATCAGCTAGCTCACAGCAACCTCAGACTCTTGGGCTCAGGCAATCCTCCTGCCTCAGTCTCCCGAGTAGGTGGGACTACAGGCATGCACCACCATGCCTGGCTAACTTTTTCTATATATTTTCAGTTGGCCAATTAATTTCTTTCTATTTTTAGTAGAGAAGGGGTCTCACTCTTGCTCAGGCTGGTTTTGAACTCCTGAGCTCAAATGATCCACCCGCCTCGTCCTCCCAGAGTGCTAGGATTACAGGCGTGAGCCACCATGCCCGGCCTTGGACTGATACTTTCTGCTCTTGAAAATTTGATCTAAATTTTCCTCTAGGTATTTTTTTTTTTTTAAATCTCCCTCTTCTCTGATTTCTGTTCTAGGATTCCTATTTCCCAGTTATGTGTGTCTTTTTGATTCTACCTTGTCCTGACCACTCTAGTTTCTGGCTGAGGTTCAGCCTTCTCTGTTAGAGTGCCTTCTGGGAGCTTATCTAGGAAGGGCACATTGTGTTGTGTCAGATGGGGTATTGGGGAAGGAGTAGGGGTCTGATTTTAGAGTCTCTCTAGAGGGGTTGATCTAGCAGTGTGCAGACATGGCTGTCTCTGATCACAGCCCAGCAGGCTGGCGTCAAGAGGGTCTGAGATAAAGATAAGGCACCCTTCAGCAAGATCTTACATAGGGGCTGAGTAACTGTGGGAGATCACTTGGGAGTTCAGCAGAAAGGCAAACTCAAGAAGGTCTTTCCGGAAGCTAGGCAAACATGGCCAAGGAAAGTGATGGGAGGCTGCCACATGAAGTTAAGACATATAATAATAAGTGTGGGCCCTCTTGTGTGGCTGGGACCTTACAGGTGACAAATTGCCTTTGGGGCATAAAAATGGACAGAAGTTCCTAGGTGATGAGTGAGGCCAGGAGGGGCGTTTTCCAAGGCTGAGAGTTGTCCAGTGGAAACTAAAAAGCTAAAATCAGAATATCTGAGGTCTTAGCAATGGAAATGCATATTGTGCTATGGGGGAGAGGATCAGTATGGTTTTAGAATGAACACCAATTTTGGTGGCTATGGGTCATGAAGAACAGAAGGAATAAGTAGAGTAGGAGGTTCATCTTAATTCACAATAAGGACACTGCATCAGGATCAGACATTCCTATTTTTCCCCCTCCTAGACAAACTGCACTGGGCTAGACAAATTCAGCAATTTCTTAATTTATTTATTCTTCAAACACCCCCTAGAGCCTGCTGTGTGCCAGATCCTGGCCTAAATACTGGGGGAACAGAAACACATCAGATATATTCCTGGCCTTTAAAGATTTCATTTCTGGGAGGGAAACATTCAAGTAAACTCAAAAATAATATGGAGTGGGAGATGGAAGCCAAGGGGGCTGTGAAAGCACAGAAGAGGCACCTAACCCAGACTGGAGGCAGAGTGAGGTGGGGAGAGGAAGGAGTGGATCAGAAAAAGTTACTAAAAGAAGGTAATGTCTGCTGAGGGAGAAAAGGAATTAGAAATGTAAAGAAGAGATAGTGTTAGATTGCTTTAGAGAGACACAGGCAGCCTTGGGAGATGAACTGGCAGTAAAACAAAGCAAAACAAAAAAACTTCATTTCACAGGCAGAGATCAGCAATGGGAAAATCAGATTGTTCTTAGATGTCCAGATTAGTAAGCACATGGCATCAGGGAGGTCTAGACTCTTGGCTGAGGCTCAAGAGAAGAGAGAAGAGATTCTAGGCCTCTGGAGGAGGTTCGCCTCATGTAAAGGGAGCCTAGACTTGATAGAAGCTCTATATATCATCCCATTTACTTTTCACCATATTCACAACCTGGATACCAGGGCTCTCTGCACTAGGGTTTGGGCTCAAACTCCAGCTAAGAATAAGGTTTTGCTTTGCTTCTCATGGGTCAGACTTTATATATTTCCCTTCTTTGGAGCCTGATGATGAAGCAGAACTGTGTGAGGTAGATTCTAGTACTAGAGTTACTACCCTTCCTCGTGTGGACTTTGCCCCTTTTCCTCTGGCTCTGATGGGCAGCTTTTTTTTGAAGTCAAGGCTTAGGCTAGGGCACTGGGAAAAACAGAGGAGTACTAAGAAGCTGTGTTGTTTCTAGACCATTTGAGTCTCATAGCTTGAGACAAAAGAACCCTCATTTTGGTTCAGCTCAGCTCAGTTGCATTCTGCACTGGGATTTGGAGCCAAAGTCCTAGGTAACAGTGATAACTAACTTCTCCCTTTGTGACTATCTGTGCCTCAAGGAGCTGCCAGGGAGAGTTGGCTGAGACGAGGTTAGATTTGGGTATATTTGAGCCCACTGGCCAAATGCTGTCAAGGTCTTATCTCAGCAACACCTTCAGCAACATTGCTGTTTACTAATTTTTTAGCCAGAGACTGATTGTCCCCCAGTTTCCTGCCAACCTCTTCCCTGGGACCTAATGTTTCTTTGCTCTTCTCTTGAACTTTAGACTTCCCTGATGCCATCTGCTTGCTACCATGGACATTTAAGAACTTCCTGCTTGATTTCTCCATCACTGAGCTCTGCTCATTAGCTACTTTTTAAAAATAATTTTATTTTTTAATTGATCTATAATAGTTGGACCTATTTATAGAGTACATAGTGATGTTTTGATACATATGACATAGTGATCCGATCAGGGTAATTATTAATAGTATATTCATCATCTTGAACATTTATCATTTCTTGTGTTGGGAACATTTAATATTCTCCTTCTAGCTATCTGAAACTATATATTATTGTTAACTATAGTTATCCTACAGTGCTATAGAACACTTCCTCCTATATTGCTGTAATTCTGTACCCTTTAACAAATCTCTCTATTCCTCCCATCCCTCTACCCTTCCAAGTCTCTACTATCTTCTTCCACTTTTTATTTCTATGAGCTCAACTTATTTTTAGCTTCCACATATAAGTGAGAACATGTGGTATTTATCTTTCTGTTCCTGGCTTATTTCACTTAACACAATGTCTTCTAGTTCCTCCCATGTTGCCATGAATGATAGGATTTCATTCTTTTTTATAACCAAATAGTATTCCATTGTGTATATATACCACATTTTCTTTATCCATTCACCTGTTTTTGGACACCTAGTTTGATTCCATATCTTTGCTGTTGTGAATAGTGCTGCAATAAACAAGTGGGTACAGCTGTACCTTTGATATACTGGTTTTCTTTCCTTTGCATAAATGCCCAATAGTGGGGTTGCTGGATCATATGGTAGTTGTATTTGTAGTTTTTTAGTAACCTCCATACTGTTCTCCATAGTGGCTGTACTAGTTTACATTCCCACAAACAGTGTATAAGAGTTCCCTTTCCTCCACATCCTCACCAGTATTTGTTATTTTTTGTCTTTTTGGTAATAGTCATCCTAACTGGGGTGAGAAGATAACTCACTGTGGTTTTGATTTACATTTCCCTGTTGATTAATGATGTTGAGCACTTTTTCGTATTTTTTTTTGACTATTTGTATGTCTTATTTTGATAAATGTCTGTTCTGATCATTTGCTCATCTTTTGTTGGGACTCCAGGTGCTGACTATTTTAATAATTATCATGATTTTTCAGACAACTAGGTAGAGTACTTGACCTCTTCTTCAATCACATTTTTTCTTTCTCTTTATCCTCCACTGTTGAACAGAACAATGAATTGAATCCTAGAGTCAACCAAGGTAGCTAAATTACCAAGGTAATGGAAATAATGGCCATTTGCAGAGCACTATGGCATGCTGAAAAGAACAGGAGAGTCAGATGGAACTGATTTGAATCTGTGCTTTTTTACTAGCTGAGTGGCTTTCAACAAGTCACTTCACCCTCAGTTTCCTCATCTATAAAAATAGGGATAGTAATTCCTACAGATAAGATCTTTGAGAGAAGTAAATTATATGTAATTCCTCAAGGGGTTAGTTGGTAATATATTTCTTCTCCTACCCTCAGTACCTATAGAGCACTTGGCATACAGTAGGTAGATGGTAAATGATAGCAGTTAGTAATATCTATTTGAGAAAGAATACATTCTGAACATCCAGATCAAGAAAGAAAAGAAAAAAGAAAAAGAAAAAGATCATCTTATTCTTTCTTGTATGGATCTAGAAATCAGAGAGGCAGATGGGTTAAGAGTTCAAGGCAGTTCTAATTACAACGCTAATGTCATTAGCTGTTAATTATCTGCGTGCTGCTATCATCTCAGCTCAGAGTCAGATATGCTCTCTCTTTCTGAAAGCAAATCCTGGTTCTCTAAAACATCTTTAATGTAATTAATATATTTCATTACCTTTGTTCCAGCATTAGCTGCTCAAACTAAATAAAACATGGGCAGATTTTGGCTACTCATTGAGGAACTGATGTGTGTGTGTGTGTGTGTGTGTGTGTGTGTAGAGAGAGAGAGAGAGAGAGACTAAGAGAGACAGAGACAGAGAGAGATGTGATCAGTTCTGTTGATTTATGGAATTCGCTCTGTGGAGTCCCAGTTAAATCCTTGAGTCAGGTTAGCAATGGTTGGGTGGGGAGAAGGTTGTGTGTAAGTTAAGCAATGGAGGCAACCTTCGAAATAGTTGCACCGTTGCTTTTTGGATGGGCAGGTAAGATCTGAAGTGCCTTGGTCAAATCTGAGACCATCCCTTCATGGCTGAACAGCCAGATTTTGCTCTGCCAAGTCCATCGAAAAAGGAGCTCAGACAGAACTGTGATGGGGCCTGGCCTCTATGTTTATGCATTTGTGGGAATAAGATAGGGATTAAGTGTCTGTTGCATGGGGTATAATTAGAGTTTTAAGTACATTTTAACTAGATGTCTACACAGACAAGAAACTGATCATGCTTCTGAAGAGAGGAAGGAAATGTGCCTCCCAGTTCTTACTAGCCTGTAACCCCAAGGTTCAGGGGTCAGTACTCATTTCCTTAGTGGATTATAGAAACTAGTTCCTATAATCAATAAGCATGAAACCTCTGGCACCTCTGAACTCTTGTAAGAATCTTGGAAGATGCTTCTTCATGCATGCATTCACTCATTCAACAAATATTTGAGTGCCAACTATGTGCCCAGCAGAGAGACTAATAAAATATAGTTCTGCCTGTAAATCCTCTACAATCTAATGAAGGAAAAAGACATTATAATATATTATACAATAGTATGATACATGCTATGATAACGATTTGTACAAACCACTGTGAGAACACAGAAGATATGCCTACGTCTGTCTGGGCAAGGAAGGGCTCAGAGAATGCCCTCATAGGTGGTCAGGATGACTAGGAATTAGCCAGACCAACAGGTGTGAGGGAAGTCATTCAAGGCTGTGCAAAATCCTAGAGATGAGAGAGAACTTGGTCTATTCTAGGAATTGCAAATACTTGAGAATAGTTTGAGCACAAAGAAGAAAAATTGGAAAAAAATGAGGAGAGACGCTTGCCCAAATGTTTTTTTTTAAAGCCAGAGACTAGCGCCTCCTGCTGCCCCATCTATGACATTTTGAATGCTGCTATTTCCTGTACCTGAAGATGGTTTATCACTGGGGTAGTGCTCTTTTAAGTTTAGGCCTCAAGCTGTTAAAAGCACACTTGGTTGACTTGACCAGCCTCCAGAATTAAATGAAATAGTGGATATAAAGAACTTAACACTCTCCAGTCACTCCATGGAGTCAGAAGAACTGTTTTGTTACTCAGCTTTGCCACTTAGGGCCCAAGTGTGAACGTGGGTAATAATTTAACTACCCAGAACTTCACTTTCTCCATTTATCAAATGTGTGTGATTATGGGGAGGATTCAATAAAATAATTTTCTATCATTCTATTTATAAATTGAGGCATGCTGCCTAGGTGAAAAGGTTTATTAGTATTAATCCTGGGTACCTGGACCCCTATTCTATTTATGCATGTGTCCGGATCAAGTTGCCCACCTTGCTACACCAATGACCTTGAGTTCTCCCAACAGCTTTGGTCAGCTAGAATCCCAGCTGACCATACAGGCTGGCTCTCTGCTGCCCCCAGCTGTCTGGAGCCAGCTCCCACAGTAGCTATAGGCTAGTGCTGCTGCTTTTGCCTCCTTCCTACAATTCCTGATAAGGCAGGCACAGGGAGTACAGTACTGAGGGCTAACCTCAGCTCATATCCTTTCCCATTGTGTGTTTCTGTGTGCTCACAGAGGCATCTGGGAGATGCAGATCCATTTGGGTGAGAGGTGGAGGCGGTGTGGTCCGCAGGCAAAAGGTCAATATATTTCTCTCTGTCCAGAGCCTTGGCGATTTTTTAAGCACCTGAGAGTCTGCAGCCACACCAGGAACATTCCTAGGATTAGGCCAAATTTATATCTGAGAGACAAATTTGGAAATGCCACCATCCTCCTTCAGAAGCAAATGATTTCACCAGCTCCGTTTTCCAGCTGTGCAAATTGGTTAATTACAAAGGCTGTAATTTGCAATCAATATTATCTCCTTGGCATCTACTTCACTGAAGGCAAATATTTATGGCCACATTTGAAAAGGGGCATATTGTCTTAATTGGGAGGCAGACATGGAACATGGGCTAAGTGACTTTAAGGGTACTGATACCAGTTTTTGTTTTTTTTGTCTGAAAGATTTGGGGGAGAAAACACAGGCAGATGCTACATCAAGGCCCTGATTTTCACAAGATAAAAACAACTATAGGTACTGATCCCCCACAGCAAATCCTTAACACAGAGAAATGCTATATGCATAAAGATGCCTATCACAGACTTTTTTATAATGTTAAAAATATTCACTTAAATGTTCAACAAAAACTTTTTATTTACTTATTTACATGATGGAATATTATCCAGCCATTAAAAATAATGGTAATGAAAAACTACACACTAACATGGAAAATTCTAATATTGTGCTATTAAGAGAAAAAAAGAATAGAAAAAAATTAGGTTTTCAACACCATATTTAAAATATGCTTGGAAAAAAAATGCCTAGAAGGAAATACATCAGTATAGCAATAGTGGTAGTCCTTCAGCATTTTCACTCTCTATTTTTTTCCTACATTTTTCTTGAATGAACATGTATTAATTTTTCAATCAAAAAATAATTTTAAAAGGCAAGCAGAAGAAATGATTGGTCACATTGGCAACTTCACAAAATCACTGTATCCCACATCCTGCGGTGAGGAAGCCAGCTTGCACCGTGGAAATATATTTTCATTCAGTCTGGAGAAAACTATTAAAAATCCATACAATGGACTGAATGCTTGTCTTTGCCTTAAAGGCTTCATGAAACATTGAGGAAGGACAACTGCCCTGCTATGTGAAAGAAGTTTGTACAGACAGCTGGGGAGCACAGAGCTGGCTCCTAAATCAGCCTAGGTGGTCAGTGACGGCTTGCTGGATGCGGTAACATTCAAAATAGATTTTGGAGGATGAGGAAGCAGAAAAGCAGAGAAAGCATTCTGGGAAAATAAAACAAGACATAAAGTTATAGGGGTGTGAAAGAACCTGTCACATTTGGGAAATAACCAGCACTTCATTGTGGCCGAAATGTTAGATGCCTGGAAATGAGTGATAAAAGGAGTCCCTAGGCCAGATTCTGAAGAGCCTTGAATGCCAATCTAAAGCAGTCCTTCTCTGAGAAAGACTAGAGAGGTTGGAGTTTGTCCTGAAGGCAATAGGAGCCATTAAGAGTGTTAAGCAGGGTCAAGAGCCATGTGCCATGATCTCTCTGGCTGCAGCCTGGACTTGGGAAAGGATTTGGGGGATGGATTTGGGGAGGATGGAGATAGAGATTAAAGGTAGAGAGGCAGATTTGGGGACTACAGCAGTAATTCTGGTGACAGATGGAAAGTGTGAACCAAGGAATGCTGGACTTATAAGAGTCTCTGGAAATCTTCTAGTCCAGTGTCTGTATTTGACATTGGAGGAACAGCAAGCTCCAGAAGCGGAAATATAATATAATAATACCTCAAGTTACCCTGAGCTCCTTGTAAGACTTTTTAACAGGCCTTAGCCCATCCATCAATGGTGTTTTTGTTTTCTTTAAAATATTCTTGCTAATAGGTTGTTTAGCTTCTGCTTATATACATCCAGTGATGGTGATCTTGCCACCTAAGAAAGCTGATGATAATCCCATTCTTGGGTCAAGAGCTACTTCTACCAAGCCTAAAATTGTCACCCTGTAGCCCTACCCTCCAATCATAGTTCTCCCTCATGTAGCCACAAAAAACCATTCTGCTGCCCCTGCATTGTGCTGTTTGTTTTTATGCTGGTTATCTAACTCAATTTTTTAACCACGCTTTGAACTAAGCACAATCATTATTTCTACTTTACAGGTGGAAAAAATGATACAAGAAGCTGATGGAGACAAAGATGAGTTCCTTTCCCAGGATTTTTTCTTTTCATCCTCAAGTTCTGACTCCAGTGTGCTGCGGTTCTGAGTACCTTCTGGACCCTGGTACACCCTTGCAAAACACTCCAGTTTAAAGTGTGAGGGTCTGAACTGCATGTTCGGTTCTTCAGAGACCTGTAACTGGTACACAGTGCAGAGGGATCATCACCCCTTGTGATGGTTAATTTTATGTGTCAACTTGACTGGGACACAGTATACCCAAACATTTGGCCAAACATTATTCTGAGTGCTTCTGTGAGGGTATTTTTGGATGAACTTAACATTTAAATTGATCAACTGATTAAAGCACATTGCCCTCCCTAATGCGGTGAGTCTCATCCACTCAGTTAAAGGCATGCATAGGACAAAAGGCTGAATAAGAGGGAATTATTTCCTGAATAGTGAGGAATTCCTCTTAACTACCTGCCTTTGAATTAGGACATTGGCTTTTTTTCCTGCCTTCAGGCTCAAACCAAAACATTGGCTCTTCCAGTGTCTTGAGCCTGCCAGCCTTCAGACTAGAACAATGTCATTGGCTCTCCTATCTCTTAGGCCCTTGGACTCAGAGTAAAATCATATCATTGGCTCTCCTGGGACTCCAGCTTGCTGACTGCAGATCGTGGGATTTGTCAGTCTCCATAATTGTGTGAGCCAGTTCCTTATAATAATATCTTTATATACATATGTGTGTGTGTGTTTGTGTGTATGTGTACACACACATATCCACAACACATCTTATTGATTCTGTCTCTCTGGAAAACCCCTCTTTGCTCTTATAATTTGACTTCTATTAATATAGCCTGTGATCACATTGGCTTTTTTGGCATCCACATTGCCTCACTGGCACCAGAGTTGACCTAACAAGTGGCAGAGCTAGGATGCAAGCCTAGGTTTCCTGGCCTCAGCCCAAGGCCTTTTCACTCCACTACAATGCACCAAAACATACCAGGGCCATCTGAGAGAAAAAATTCCCTGTTGTCTATACCAGATCTACTGGCATCAGACCTTACAAGGTTCTAGAAGGGCAAAGGCTAGGTATCTGAATACATCAACTATTCACTACGTGGTTATCCATAAATAGAGCAAAGATTTTCTTCCTTCTAACAGTGTGTTTTTCAGTAGGCACAGCCAGGAAACAAAACCTAAGAAGCAATTTTGCTTTCCCATCACAATCCGTCACCTCTGGTTCCCTCTGTTATGTCTAATGCTGCTCAGTAGGCTGGAACATAGTGCCAAATAATGCAGTAACATCGCCTGTTAAGTAAGCCAGCCCTAACTGGAGACCAATGCACACTCCAAGATTGGCTAGACTCCAGCACCAGGGTAAAGGTCAGCTGGGGCAGACTGAGGACTCTGGAGATTCAAAGGTGCAGGCCCCCTCCTATCACCTTTCCTGATTCTCTCCTTCTCCTTTCCCCAACGACCCTCTGCTTAGAATGTGCCTCCCTTTGTTGTCTGCCTGATAAGTTCCCATTTTCCTTCAAAACACTGCTCCAATGCCTCCTGCTTTAGGCAGAGCTTCCCGCTCCCTCCTTGTTGCCCACACAGCACCCTGCACATATTTCTACCTGATTATGACTATTGCATTTATTCACTTCTTCTTGTCTTCTTCTGGACTTTCTCTAAGTCAAGAATCAAATCTGATTCCTCTCTTTCTCATTTCCACAAAATATGGGACAGGATAGGAACCAAAGTATGTATAGTACATAAATTAATAATTGAATGAATGAAGGAGGGATTAATCACTTGAATTGCAGGTCTATTTATTTCATCTCTGTATCAAGGCTCCATTGCTAGGCCCTAGTTCTGGCATCTGTAGAACAGGAATTATCTGCTTATCAGAATTGTCACCAGGAATATATGAGAGAAAGGAGATGGTGGGACAGAAGGGCTGTGCATGTGTGTGTGCACGTGCGCCATCAGTGTACTTACCTACCTTCCCCTAAGATGTATCATAAGACTTTGAGCTTTCTAAGGGCCATGTGTTTCTTTAAATCCTTCTCTCTCCATCACTTCTTCCTTTCTTCCTTCCTGCCCTCCTGTTTTCACTAAACACGTAATATATGCCAGGCACTGGGGATACAATGAAAGGAAAGCCAAACCTATTTTCTGCTTTTAAGGAGCTCCCAATGAGGGAGTCAGATGTAAGATGACAATCACAATCCAGCATTCCAAGAGCTGGAACCCAGAAAACATGGGGGCCCTGTGAATATGAAGGAATAACACTTACCATAGCCCATGTGGTTAGACTAGACCTCCCTTTCAAAGACTTCACCTCCCATAAATAGCAGTCAGTTAGTTGAAGACTGTTACAGGCACAGGGAAAGATATGTTAAAAAGAGTAGAGATGAGAGAGAAAGGGAGACATCAAAAAGTTCAGTGTTGGGGTGAGGGGTGGTAGAGGAGATGGTGGTTGGGTAAGAGTTAAAAATGTAAGATTTGAGGGGCAGACAGGGGCAGTCATTCAGGGCTTTATTAGCCATGGTGAAGTATTGGCTTTAGACACAGGTCAGTGGCAGTTGGGAAAGGAATCTACCTGGAGGAATAACATGTCCAAAGGAGCAAAATGGAGCTCAATGAGAAAAAAAAAAAAAAACAAAAAAACAACTAGCCATCACTGGGATAAGAGTTAATGGCTGGGGAGCTTGGCCTGGAGAAGAGAAGACTTGGAGGTGGGCCAGGTTGCTATCTTCAGAGCTGAGGGGCTGCTGGGGAAGGAAACAGATGTGCTGTGTGTGCTTTAGCAAGCTGTGCTAGTGGGTGTGACTGGCTGACCAGGAATCTGCCACTTACTACCTGTGTAACCGGGCAGTCACTTAACCTCCCTGAGCCTCAGTTTTCCCATTTATAAAACTAGAACTGTAATACTGACTTGAGCACATTGCTGTAAGGATTTAATGCAAAGATGCACATCAAGTGCCCAGCACATGTTTGGCACATGGGAGATGCTCATGTTAGACCCTTTATGAATCTAAAATGAATACTGAGAAGGGTGAGAAGCTTGTTGGCAAAGGAAGCACGGAGGGAGGAGGGAAACAAGAATAATTTCAGCTTCGAACACAAACACAATTCCGTTCACTTCCTATTTTGGGAATTGCTGCGGAGGCCAGGAGGGAAGGAAGGATTCCCATTTTAGCGCAACCCGCCTTCTCACTGGGACTGTGACTTCCAATACTCCAACCAGCCTCTTTAATCAGCTTTATAGAAGATTTGGTCCCTGAACTGGCCTGAGGGGTATCAGAGTTCTACTTCAAGGTCAACTTAAACATCCCACCTAGAAAAGTCCTTCCTGATATCTCAGCCTATCTAGGACCTTGAGGTGTAATATGTTATTATACCATCTATTTTTTATTTACCCTGATTATAGTTTTTTCTTATACATTTGTGTGATTGTTTAATACTTTTCTCCTTTCCTATGAAGGCAGAGATTATTTTATAATGTTCCCTATTGTATTCCCAGTGCCTACAGCAGTGCTTGGCACATATTAGGCACTTTATTCACTGACTGACTGAATGAATAAGTGCATGAATAAATGAACAAGTAGGACCCAAAGGGAAAGGGCATTCTCCTCAGAGGAAACAGCATGAGCAAAGGCACAGATGTGGTAAAATGCAGCATCTTTGCAAGTACCAAACAAAAAGCTCAGTGCATCTAAGAGATAAAAATGGCAAAGTCCTTTTGGGCAGTCTGTGCAAGTCCCTCAATGCCCTGCTAAGGACACTGGGCTATTTGCTGTGGGCAACGGGAAGATACTGAAGGTGCTTAAGCAAGTAAGTTCCTGTCCTGGAAGACTTAGAGGGAAAGAAATGGAAGGGCTTTCTTCCTGTTTCTAGACTCAGTGGCTTGGTCCTCTGCTTGTCTATGACCTTCATTTTGGATCTCAGAGCCCTTCTTCCTTCTGCAACTATTGTCCACAGTTCCAACATGACAGAGATTTTCTCTTATGATAGATCCCTGTACTGCATTTAAGCCTCAAGCTTCAGAAATAACTCCTTCCCTAAAATCTCAGGTAATGAGTGTCTCCCTCCTGTCATTCCTTAGGTAATCTTTCCTTGCACAATCAACCCTTAACTTGGTTTAGAAGACCAGAATTCCAGGCCAGCCTCAGGTACTATCATATGCTTCAGTCTCTAATTCTGTAAAATGGGGCTGATGATAATTGCATCTGTCCTCTCAGGGTTGCTAAGAGAATCAAACAAGATAAAAGATGTGAAAAACTTTGCTGACTTGGATGGCACTATTAAAGTCAGGTACCATCACCATGAACTACTAAAGCTGATATTCTGGGCTGGAGCACTGGCACACATTAGAAACATTTATCTGGGCTCTGAGACCAATCACCACCCCATTTCCCTGCACCCCAAAACCAACTAAGAGCAGGAGACATAGCTTCACTCAGTAAGACTCCAGGGTCTAGGTATCACATGAATCGGTTAAGAAACTTCTGGAAATAAATTCATGGCCCAAGCAAGAAGATATCAAGCAAGAAGAGGCTGGAAACTTGTAGGTTATATTAATAAAACTCTCTAAATAGAGGGCTGAATAGAGGTGTAGGCAGGAAAAGAATAATTTAAAACCCAAGTTTTGTCTTGTTCCTCTGAATTAAGTGTTTCCATGACTTGCTGCCAGCAAATTGCCTGTTTGAGCCAACTTTCTGAACCCTAAGAGACTCCACAAATGCTGAGGCTTTCTGGTTAAGAGGAGATGCTCAAGAATCTGGCTCTAATGTCCTCTCCACCCCCATCTTCCATTGCATTGCTTCACACTCTTATCCCCATACCCTAGAGTCTAGCCACATTGGAGTATTTACTGATCCCCAGATATGCTCTGAGCTGCTTCCACTTCATGCTCTTCCCACTGCCTGAAGGCTCTTTCCTCTTCTATCAATTAAGATCTTGCTTGACATTCAAGATCCCGGTCAAATGCTAACTTTTCTTTGAAATTGACTTGATTTTTTTAAGTCAGAATTAATCTCCCTTCTTTTATTGCCTCCATAGGATATTACTGTATTGTACTTTTATTTGGTAGAAAGTGTGTTGTATTTGAATTAGTTGGTTGTTTCCATGTCTCTTCCTCCATTTTATTGTCTCTGCCTCAAAAACACCTCGCACAGGTCTTGATATACCTGAGGTGCTTAGTGAATACATGGCAAAGAAAATTAAAGAGTGGTAAGAAGGGAATTAATTCTTACTGCTTATCAAATGGCATGCCAAGCACTTTGTAGATATTGACTCTTATAATCCTGGCTCTCCCCACCTTCCCAGGCCATGGCCCTATAAACACAGCCAGCATCCTCAGCTCATTCTGCAAAAAAACCTCTAGAAGCCCAGTAGGGCGAAAACTCTGGTCCTGTGTCTTCACACTAGCTGCCACCATCTGCTTTGCTTTCATTTGCCTGGCTCTTGGATTGTCTGGCTCCATGTCCTGGCTCTGGATAACTGCCCCAGGCACTTGTTAACTTCAACTCAATGCAAAAATAATTTCTTGAGTAACCACTATGTGCAGACATGTAGTTCTACATCTTCTTTGTTTGGGAAGCCCTTTTAGGCATGATTGCAGGCAAGAGATGGTCTTGGCTTCACAGAATCATGATAGCTGGGAAATTTTCCACAGGCTAGGGGATGAGACAAACCTCATGTGGTGAGTATCCCCATTTACAAAGGGAGCCACAAAGGTGCAAAGAGGCTTGGGACCAGCAGGAAGGTTGCATTGCTGGTAAGTGTTGAAGATGGGTTTCAAAGCCAGGATGGCTAACTAATGCCAAAACATCAGTTAGTAGAAGAGAGAAGCCAGAGTATTCCTCCCAACTACCATGGAATTATCTCTGGCAGTGGCTGAGTCTCTTCCATGGCTCCAACTCCTGTTGGACAGATCACCAAGGTTCCAGTTTTTGTCAGGTAATCCTAACTCCTGGGCTCCAGCACCCACCTGTTCTCCATTTGACCCTCCAGCCTAGGGTGGTAGTTTTTTCCTGCTGTTCCTAACCTCTGGGTTTCTTCACCATTTTCTGTTTGGCTTCTCAACTGGTGCCAATTCCCTGCATTGAATCCTCTTTGTTTCAAATATATGGAGTGGTTGTTATTTTCTTGGTTGTATACTGACTGATACATCCAGATTTAGATGAAACTAAAAAAAAATCATGGAAATGATGCATAGTAACAACTCATAATTAACCATGACTATCAGCTGTAATAATAATGGATGCTCACAACAGGTTGTACCTTAGATTTTTCTAGGCTGTCAGCTATAATCCATTCCCTGGTTCTAGTTATAAATCCACTTCCTTCTTTCCCCCTTGTTTGAATTGTAAGAAAATAAGAGTGACATTATCATTATAATAGGGGTAACCTTAAATCTGCTCTACTTGATATAAAAAAGTAAATCATTTGTAAATCTTAGTATTTTCACTGTGTGTGTGCGCATGGGGCATCTCACAATCATTGCTCTTTGCTATGGTGCCTTCCAAAATAAAGGGTTGCTGGGATAGAACAGCAGTGCTGGCAATTGTGAGTCTGGAACCAGAGCATTCAAGGTCTAAAATGGGTCCAGTGACAGCTTACACCTCTGTTTTTTGGGAGCTTGGACCTGCCATCCATCATCATCATCATCATCTGAAACATGAGCACTTGCCATATGCCAGGCATCATGGTCTTAATGTGAACATATGAGCATGGTTAACCATAGAAATCATCATAACCACTTTATGAGGAAACTGAATCACAGAGAAATTAAAGAACTTGACCAAGATCACATGGATAGTAAAAGGGTAGTGTTGAGATGTGATCGTAGTCAGTCTGGCTCCAGAGTTACAGGCCATGTTGTAATGGCTTTAGGAGCAATGCTTTAATGGCTCTCTATAAAGCAGACTTGTCTGCTTGGTAGCCCAGTAGGACCCTCATTCAATATATCATGACCTATGTTCCTCCCCTCTCAGACTCCTTTCCAGTGAATCACATTTTTTCCCCACTCTTGAAATAGGAATATGCACATTTTATAATCACACAGTTGGAAAAGTGTAAGTTCTGCCCTATGGGTGATGGAAGGGATCAAAAAGGCTCCATCTTATATAATTCCTCCTCATCCTTGAATATAACCAGTCAGAGATAGGCTGGAACAACCCTTAGGGCAAGAGTCTGAAGAACAGAAAATAAGGTATTTGTAATGATTTGTCTTTCCAGGAGTTAAATCACTTTAGAATGGAAAGCAGAAGAAAAAAAATAAACACCCACAAAAATGATTTTCTGCTTTTTTTTAAACTTAAAATTATGGAAATTGTTTCTGACAGCAAATTGCTCCTAATTAATTTCTTGGCTCTGCTGGGAAAATGTACTGTTCTGTTGATTTCTAAATTCCACCAGCTTAATTATCAAAAGACATTTTTTCCTAAAACTATTAACATGTGGGTTGCAGTTGGAGGTGTGTCAGCATAGTGCAAAGGAAGAGGAGAGAGTCGGGGAGTCAGGGGTTGGATGGGCACCAGGAGGTCTATAAACCTAATTCAAGGCTTGGTACCCATGTCCAAATATCCAGGAGAAGGTAGCATCCAGAAGAAAAGAAGTCTGAATGATGCAGTCAAAATCACAATGCAGGGAGTGCCTGGGTATGGAGTTGGGAGAGTCGGGTTCAAATTCTATCTATACTACTTCCCTTAGACAAACAGTTGAGCTTTGTCTGAGTCTCAGTAATTTCTGTAAAATGGGGCTAGTAATAATGTTAATTAACATTTTTAGAACTCTTACTATATGCCAGGCCATATTCTAAGTGCTTCTATGTGCATTAACATGCTATTCTTCTTTGCAGTCCTGTGAAGTAGATATTGAAACACTATTTTACAGATGAGAAAACGTAAGTTCAGAAGCACCATGCAAATTGCCTGAGGTTATACATGGAATAAGTGGCAGTGACCAGATGTGGATGGGGAACGTGTGGCCTTCTGGATCCTTGAGTGCAGCCTTTTGACTGAATACAAATTTTACAGAACAAATCCTTTTGATAAAGATGTTTGTTCTATGAAGTTTGGATTTGGTTAAGGGGCCACACTTTGGCATCTGGAGGGCCACATGTGGCTTTGAAGCCGCAGGTTTCTCCCCCGTTAACTGAGAGGTCAGAAGACCAATTCCCCTGATTTTGTATCCATAATGCAGTTAGTATCTGATAAGTAAATAAATGAATGAACAAATGGTTTAGATGCTCAATTAAATATAGGTGAATTTAACTCTGGGATCAGTTAATTTTATGCAATTTAAGAAAAAATATTCAATTTTAGTCACTCAGCAGACGCTAATCAAATATCTGCTGTATGCCAGTCACTGAGCTAATCAACAAATAACCTTGGACACCTAGAAATTTAGCTTTTGGGAAATTATCTTAAGAAAATAATTGGACAATTGTGTAAAGACGGAAGAACAAGGTAATTCATCACAGCATTCATTCATTCATTCATTCATCCATCAAATATCTGCTGAGGGCCTACATGTACTAAGCATTGTTCTAGATATTCTCATTGAACAAGACTAACAAAGTTCCTGGCATCATGCATGCAACTCACAATCTTGTGGGCAAGAGAGACAAAACCCAAATGGATATACAACGTTAGATAGCCATAAGAGCTCTGAAGGAAAATGAAGCATGGTAGGGTACGGGAACAGATTATGAAAGGCACCGATGTTTTGGATTGGGACTTAGCAAACGTGTCTCTGAGGAGGGGCCATTTGAGTAGAGTTCTTAATGACATGAGAAAGTGACCCACAGGACATCTCAGAAGACTGGTGTAGAGAGCAGAAGTGTAGTCTATAAGCTAGTTTTCTTTGTGACCTTAGGCAAATCACTTTAGCTCTCTGGCCTCCTGGGCTCGTACAGAGCTAGGTCTCTCTCCTCCATCCTTCTAGCTGTTACAGGAGCAACTTCTTCCCACTGGGGCCCAGAACAAGGTTGAACGATATCTGAGAGAGACTCTTGTTACCAAAACATTTTGCAAAATCACAAGTGCTATACAGATGTAAGTTAATCCCATACATCTGCCAAAACCAAGCTCAACTATAACTTCCTTTCTGAAGCCCTTCTTTACATTGTCAGGGAGGATGTCTCTGCGATCCCTTTATACTTTGTATGCACCTCTGTTGTAGCATTTAGTTTTTTGCAGGGCCTGATTTTTTAACTTCTTGAGGCAAGAACAATGTATCCTCTGTTTCTGAATCATAGCCATTAACTCAGTGCCTGGCACATGGTGGTGCTTGATATGGAATAGCGGAATTGACTTGAAAAGGCATTTTGGGGATTGAGCAAGATTTTGACAGGAGTTGGGTGAGGCTTTTAGTTGCATTCAAATCTATTCTCTCATACACAATAGGCACACAATAAAAACTCATTGAATGAATAAACACAAGCTTTAATAAGGAGTTTCTTTTTGCTGAGTGAGGATTACCCATCGCTGCAAGGAAATCCTTGTTTTGACAGTAATCAGACATGGCAATAGAGGGATGCAGAGTGAGGACAAGTGGAGGGATGTGAGAAAGATTCACCTTTGCTAAAGATCTGTGTTAGCAGGCAATGTGTTAGGTAGGACACTGAATCATTATCCTAGTTGATCCTCAGAATAACCCTGAGGGTGGTTATTACTATCCACATTTTATGAATGAAGAAAAATGTGTCAGAGACATTAAGGCATTACCTTCATGCACAAAGTAGAGGGGAGCAGTAAGACCAAGAAGTCAGGAGTGTCTGGTACCAGTGTCCTTGCTCTCCAGAACCTTCGGCATGGTGGGTATTGGGGAAAGACTGGAAAAGACTTGGTTTTCCTGTCCCAGAGCTGCATCAGCTCACTGGTACTTACAGGAGGAAATGGTTGCTGTTTTTAGAAGTCAATCATAGACCCATAAGCACTCAAATAAGCATGCTAGTTCTTTAGCAATTTGATGGATCTGCAGTGTGGACTTTGCACAGCCCAGACTCCATTTCAGGGAAGAACACGGCTTCCTCAGCTAATCATGTATGTTCTGCTCTAACGGCATCAATCACTTCTTCCTCACATTGTTGCCACCAAGTTTCCCCTACTAGAATGTGAGCACCTTGAAGTTCAGGCCTTGGTATTCCTGCCTTTCCTGTGTCTAGCCCAGAGCCTGGCACAAAGAAGACCTCAAATTATTGCAAATAAAAGGGAAAAGACTGTGATGGTTAATTTTACGTGTTAACTTGATTAGATCATGGAGTGCCCAGATATTTGCTTAAACATTATTTCTGGACATGTCTGTGAGGGTGTTTTTGGATGAGGTTAGTATTTGAATTAATAGAGTGAGTAAAGCAGATTGCCCTTCCCTGTGTGGGTGAGCATCATTCAATCTGTTGAGAACATGAATAAAATAAAAGGGCAGAGGAGAGGAGAATTCATTCTCTCTCTACCTGACTTCTTAAGCTTACACATCTCCTTCCCCCAGACCAGCACTTACAACATTGGCTCTTCTGGTTCTCAGCCTTCAGACTTAAACTAGAATTTAAACCATCAGTTCTCCTGGTTCTCAGATCTTCAGACTCAAACAGGAACTACATCACCAGCTCTCCTGGGTCTCCTGTTTGCCAGCTGCAGATGGTGAAACTTCTCAGCCTCCCTAATCATGTGAGCCAATTACTTATAATACAGATATATATTTCCTATTGATTCTGTTTCTCTCAAGAACCCTAACTAGTACAGATATTTTGGTACCAAGAAGTGGGGTGCTGCTGTCATAAGGACCTAAAAATGTGGAAGTGGCTTTGGAACTGGATAATGGGTAGAGGCTGGAAGAGTTGTTGAGGTGCATGCTAGAAATATAAACATTAAAGACAATTCTATTGAGGCCTCAGCTGGAAGTGAGGAATATGTTATTGGAAACTGGAGGGAAGGCAATCCTTGTTAAGTGACAGTAAATTTGGCTGAACTGTGTTTTAGTGTTTTGTGGAAGGTAGAACTTGCAAACAATAACTGGATATTTAGCTGAGGAGATTTCCAAGCAAAGTGTTAAAGAAGTGGCTTGGTTCCTTGTGATTGCTTATATGCATAGTAGAATGTGAGAAGGGAAAGATGAATTGAAGGAGGAATTGTTAAGCAAAAAGAAACCAGAAATTAAAGATTTGAAATCCTTAGCCTGTCCATATTGCAAAAAACAAGAAAGTGTGTTCAGAAGAGAGCACCAAGGGTGTGGCTGGACTGTCACTGGATTAAGAGATCATGGGATCGTGGGTATAACTCATGAACATAATCAGCCATCTCAGCAGAAGCCAGGAACTATAGCAATAGAAATACTGCCAGCTGGGATTAAAAGAGACCAAGAAAGTGGGACAGAATGAAAGATGGCTGTTGGACTTCTTGGCTTCTACAAGATGGGAACAGAACTGTTTAGGTATAAATGTGTGCTGTTCCTTAAGAAAAGGGAAAAATTATGCTGAAGGTGATTCAGAGATCATCAGGGCAGGCCACTCCCACCAGAGGCCCACAGGACAGGGCCAGTTCCTCCTCAATTTCAAAGGCTGGGGTTGCCTATCTTGTTTTGGCAGGTCAGGGAGGCCCTGCTCAGTACTTCAGGGCCAGTGCCCTTGCAGAGAACTACAGGTGAGGTGCCTGTGGATCCGAAGAAGCAGAGCTGACCCACTGAGCTGTGGGAATCATGCTGCCATCCCAGTGGGCCTGGGGTGCAGAGCATCAAACCAAAGGGTGTTATTTGCAAGTCTTAATATATAGTGGAGTTTTCCTAGTCAAGTTTTGGACTTGCTCAGGACCCATCACCCCTTTCTTCCTTCCAATTTCTCCCTTTTGGAATGGGAATGTCTATCCTATGCCTATCCCACCACTGTATTTTGGAAGCACCTAACTTATCTGGTTTTATAGGTTCACAGTTGGAGAGAGATTTTGCCTTGGGATACGTTGTACCTTAAGTCTCATCCGTATATGATTTAGATAATATTTAAATGAAACTTTGGACTTTAGATACTAGAGTTGATGCTGGAATGAGTTAAGACTTTTGGGGCTGCTGGAATGGAATGAGTATATTTTGCATGAGAGAAGGATATGAATTGGGGGGGACCTGGGGTAGAATATTATGGACTGAATGTTTGTGTCCCCCTAAAATTCATGTGTTAAAGCCCTACCCCTCAATCTGATAGTGTTTGTAGTGGGGACCTTGAGAGGTCATGAGGTTTATATGAGGTCATGAGAGATGGTCCTTATGATGGGATTAGTGTCCTTATAAGAAGAAGAAGAGAGACCAGAAATCGCTGTCTCTCTCTCTCTCTCTGTACCATGTAAGGACACAGCAAGAAGGTGGCTGTCTACAAGCTAGGAAGAAGGTCCTCATGAGGAATCAAATCTTCTGGCACCTCGATCTTGGACTTCCTAGCCTCCAGCACTGTGAAAAATAAATGTTTGTTGTTTAAGCCCCTCAGTCTATTTTGTTATAGAAGCCTGAGCTATAGCAAAGACAGAGACTTAGGAAAGTTCTCATTCCCAACAAGAGTTTAAGTTAAGAATAAAATTTTGTTGAGCTTTGTCATCCTTAAACAATACTTTCACAAAGCCCCAAATTCCTCATTTGGTGAGAGTTGTTGCACGTTTGGCATTTGGAGTGACCAATGTTTTTTAAGAACTGGGGTGCTGGTGGTAGCTAGCTTTGCTCACTAG
The DNA here is from genome assembly GCA_963574885.1 of Lepilemur ruficaudatus. Lineage (NCBI taxonomy): Eukaryota > Metazoa > Chordata > Mammalia > Primates > Lepilemuridae > Lepilemur > Lepilemur ruficaudatus. The sequence continues at coordinate 22,288 of CAUYRT010050526.1, read as the reverse complement.
ACTTGTGACTTTTTCTTATAATTAGGCTTTGCAGTGATAAACATTACAAATAAATGCCTTATCCTAACAAAAATATAGCTGCCTATCATAGACCCAAGAGTTCCTGTGTAAATAGTAAATCATGAATGTGTTAAATACTCAGATGCTCTGAATTTAAAAAGGGTTTCTCAGAAATGTAGGGCTCTAAGCATTACTCTAGGCTACTAAAAGAACTTAAGGGGTTTGAACCTACTCTAAGAGGTTTGGGATGAGGAAGTCAATCTTCCCTGCTCAAGTTGCCTCTCAGAACCCCCATAAGATGTCAAGGGCTTAGATTTATCTATTTATTCAATAGATTAAATAAATACCTTTAAGTGCCCAAGATGATGTCAGATGCTGAGATCTAATGGTGACCAAAAGCAGACATGAGTTCTGCTCCCCCAAAACTTACAGGCTAGTGGAAGAGACAGATGTTCCTCAAATAATCACACAAACATACATATAATTACACTCTGAGAAAAGTGCAATTTAATATGAAAGAACAGTGTTCTATGAGTGCATATAGCAAAGGAATCTGATCAAGATTGTGAGTTTCCCTGAGGAAATAAGCTTGAGCTGAGACATGAATGATGTGTAGGTGGTACTAGGGTAAAGAAAGCAGCAAGAACATCATAGGAAAGAGGAAGCCCCAGGGGTTGTTCAGGGGTCCATAATCCTAATAAACCCCCATCAATTCTAAATAAACAATTAAAAATAATATACAATCGAAGTAAAAATAATTGGCTTGCTATATACGGGTGCAACTTCAAGACCCTAGAACTCTCCAACGAGAATGATACTCTCAAGTTTTTTGAGTAATGAAATTTGAGATTCGATGCTAATCTAGGCAGAGGGAATAACATGTCTACAAACCTATGATCAGAGGGAACATGTAAGTCCCAGAAATTGGGTCAGAGGAGAGATATGAGACAAAGCTGGAGTGATAATCCCAAAAGTCTTGGAAAGCCAATGAAAAGTTTTAAGCCAGAGGGGATGGAAAAGGAGGGTACAGAAAGATTATATGTGCTGTTTGACAAGGGGGTCCAGAGAGACCAGTTAGGGGGCTATTGCAGCAGTTCAGATGAAAGAGGATGGCATTTTACAGCAGGATGGTGGCAGTGGAGATGGAGAAAAGTGGATGGATTTAGGAGATCTCTAGGTGAAGTACTATAAAGAGCAGGGGTAGAAGACAGGCAACCCAGATATGTCCTGGTTGTGTTATAGATTTCTCTACAACTTTGCAGAGATCCCTTCCTGGTACCTCAGCATCCCCACCCTCCACCACTCAGCAGGGATGCCACCAAAGCTCCTCCAAAAAAAAAAAAATGGTAGGAATTTGCAAACCATAGGATTAGGTAATCTTTTCAAAGATCTTCCATTGCTAACTTTCTGTGCTCCAATAATTTTGTGCTCCTAATCCTTTCCTTCTCTCCACCCCAAACGCCGAAGACTGTCGTTCCTAAAAACATACTTGCTGGAATATACTCATGCCTGCAGCTTGATGATAAATAGTTGTGACACCTTGAATCAGGCTATAAACCAGACATTGCCAGGTGTCTACTGCACAAAAAGAAAAAAAAAAAAAAAGAATCTCTCATTGGAAGTTTTCCCTAGGGACCAGAAAGCAATAACAAAAAATCAGTGTCAGATGGGAAAATGCTTTGGATGATGATAATGATGATGATCCTTATATAATAATTCCTTAACTTCATTTAGTGTCTTAACATGCCTTGTTTCATTTGACACAGCAACCTTGTGAGATATGCTAGTTCATAGAAATTAGTAGAACAAGCCCAGAAGAGAAGGAGAAAAATGTCAGTGCTTAAATAGATCTAGATATTCATTTATTCAACAAATATTTATAGAAATCCTATTATGTGGTTGTAGGCTAAATGTATTATAATAGAAAAAGTCTCTGTTCTTTTGGGGGTTAAAAGAAAATAAAATATATAATAATAAAAATATAAAATATAGTATAAATAGCATTATATTATATAGTAATATATAATATCATAAAATAATAGGTATTGTTTATAGTAATTTCTATGAAGGAAAATTAATAAGATGGTGAGTTAGCAAGTAAAATGGGGAAGGCAGTTTTCAATAGAATAGTCAGATAAGTAGTTGGGGAGCGGAATTAGGAGTCTCAATAGGGGAAAGGAATTCCTCAAAAACTGACTCATGTGATTAACTGTACACCTCGGTAAATTCACTGAAAATCATTTAATTGTACACTTAAAATGAAGTGTTGGTTGTACGTAGATACAGTTGGAGCCCTATGTATGTACTCTCTGGACTACTTTGACAGAGTAGGTTTTCGAATGTAACAAGATAAGTCAACTTGAGTTGGTAATATATTTGGGGAAATCAGCTCACTACAAATTGTGACTGTAAACATTGTACTGTAAATGCTTTGGAGTTTTCCCCCAATAAAAAAATAAAAGTAAATAAAAAAAGAAGAAAAAAAAAGACAAAAAAAAAAACTGCAATGAGATACCATCTCACCCCAGCTAAAATGGCTTTTATAAAAAAAAAAAAAAAAAAAAAAAAAAAACAGGCAATAACAAATACTGGCAAGGATGTGGAGAAAGGGGAACCCTTGTACACTGTTGGAATGTAAATTAGTGTGACCACTATAGAGAACAGTATGGAGGTTCCTCATAAAACTAAAAATATAACTACCATATGACCCAGCAATCCCAATGCTGGGTATATATTAAAAAAAGAGAATTGAGTATATTGAAAAGATATCTGCCCTCCCATTGTTTATTGCAACACTATTCACAGTAGCCAAGATTTGGAATCAACCTAAGTATCCATCAGCAGATGAACAGATAAAGAAATTGTAGTATGCATACCCAATGGAATATTATATACTTATAAACAAGAATGAAATCCTGCCATTTGCAAGGACATGTATGGAAATCAAAAGCATTATGTTACATTAAATTAACCAAGCACAGAAAGACAATTCTCACATGTTCTCACTCATATGTGGGAGCTAAATATTAAAAACAATTGATCTCATGGTGACAGAGAGTAGAATCATGGTTACTAGAGGCTGGGAGGGGGAAGGGAAGGGGGAATAAAGTGGGAATGGTTCATGTGTGCAAAATTTAGTTAGATAGAATGAACAATATTTGATAGCACAACAAAGTGACCAGAATCAACAATAAGTTAGTGTATACTTTAAAATAACTAAAAAAGTGGAATTGGAATGTTTCTAACACAAAGAAATGATAAATACCTAAGGTGATGGATACCCCAATTACTCTGATTTGATTAATATACATTGTATGCCTGCACCAAAACATCACACATACCATATAAAGATACAACTATTATGGACCCATAATAATTAAAAATAAAAAATATAAAAGAAAAAAACAAATTCAGAATAGGCCAGTGTCCACTGTGGCATGGGTTGAAGCAGCATCTTTGTGTAACTTCACAGCTTGGATAAACGTACAGAAAATCTTCACAGCACTGCTCATGAGAGACTAGATTATCTCCTTTGAGATGAACAGTTATTAAAATGAAAATTACTTCAAATAATAATCATGATTACATCAATACTAGCCATAATTTATTGAGAACAGTTAATGTTTATTGAGTGCTTACCAAGTACCAGGTACTGTACTCAGCACTGTATACATATTACCTCATTTTAGCCTCTCACTAATACATAAAGTAAATATCATTATTCCTTTCTTACAGATGAAGAAACTGAGACTTAAAGAAGTTAAATAACCTGCCCACTATGACACCATCTGCTATGTACCCCATATGGGATTCAAAGCCAGACAGTCTGTTTCCAGAATCCACTCCTTTCCCTACTATGTCCAACAGCTTCTCTGAGAGCAAGCATGCGTCCAGCACTTTATACATTTATCAACTATTTCACATCCACCCTTCCAATGCTCATGTCACCTCTATATGCCTGCCAAGACATAACAACCTGTTTGAGCACTTCTTGGGACATGGAACCCACAGTAGTGCACTGTGGATCCCCTGCAATCTGGAGTCAGAAACACCTGGACTCACATCCCAGGTCTAGCATTTACTGCCTATGTGACCTTAAGCAAATGACTTACCTTCTCTGAGGTTCATTTTCTTCACCCGAACAATGGGTTTCACAGCCTGGCTTTGCTTTCTCCACAGTGTCACTGCTCCTAAGACAATGTGAGGGTGCTTTGTTAACTGCAAAGTCGTGGAAATGAGATTCTTAACCTGGGGTCCACAAATGGGCTATGGGAAGTTTGTCAAATCCCTTAATATTTTCTGCAAGTTTTATTTGTATGTGTATATATGCAATTTTTTTAGGAATGATTGACCATAGTTTTCATCAGATTGTCCCCAATAAGGTTACACTGCTACAGGATATAAACTACTCTTTTTGTCTTTAGGCTACTAGAACGGATGGATAAGAGTTACCTTGATTGGAGACCATGCTGTCTCCCTGGAGTTTCTTTCTCTTTCCATTGGGCCTCATTTTATGAAGGCAACAATAGAGAAACAAGCATGTTAACACTTCCATGTCCCATCTTATCAAAAACTTAATAGTAGTTTCTCTCTCTACCTCCAACCTCAACCCTTAGCCTCTCCTTCATGCCTTCATTCATTCAATATGTATTAAGTGTCAAATATATGACAATCATTGTGCTGGGTGGTAGGGATATAGCAGGGAACAGCACTCCCTGCCTCACGAGACTCAAGAGGTTAGTGCAGAAGACAGACAAACACTGGTCTTGAGAGTGACAGGACAGTGCTAGGGCTAGATGAAGTGTGGAGGTACTATGGGAGCACACATGATTCCTGTATCTTTTTCACATAGGGAATGGTGGAGTCAATCTCTAGCCTAGTCACTTTTCTCTCAATGCCCTTAGTTTGTCTAGATGGTTCTTTTTAAATGAACCAGAAAGGCACACAGGTACACTGTGATCAGCAATGCAAGCAACATCTCCATCATTACAGACTCCAAACTTCAATTAATACAGCCCAACATCAAATCACTATATTTCCTCAATTCTGAGGTTCATTATTGTTTGCATTTTAATATATATGAAAGTGAGAATTTACTGCATATGTTTAATATGTAGCACTTTATGTGTTCCAATAAAGATTTTGGATCAATGATACAAGTTGCAATCAATGGCATCTTTAAATTGTGAAAATATGGTAAATTCTTGGGCAATCACATTTTGCATTCTTGACTGATACATATATGATCAAGTATGAGCTCTTTAAAATGTTGGACAAGGCTCTCAGTGATAGGATCTCTGTCCATTGCCCCCACCTCATGCTGCCTTCAGACTTATGCTCCAGGCCTTCCAAATTTCTTTCAGGTGCCAAATGGGCAGGTAGTTTCCCATCTATAACAGTTCTCTATTAGCATATTTTCCCCAACTAAACTGTATCTCCAGGGCACAATTAAGTCTGATTGGGCTCCTTATCTCCAGCATCTACCTAGTTTCCCCTCACAAAAGAGGTGTTAATAAAGTTTTAATGAATACATTTAATTCATGGTCTTACTATTGATTAAAACTGCAACCGCTTTTTCACATGGGTTACTGAAAAGTCCATCTCTTCCATCCTGTACTTGTGCAAGTGGTTTCAAGATGTAGCTCAGATACAAGGTTTACAAAACCTTCCCTAATTACCCTGCCAGAAAGGACCTCTCTCTTCTTTGAATTCACTCCTAACATTTTCCATGGGGCTTCAACAATGGTTCATCAGCAGGCAGAAGCAGTTTTCACTAGAACAGTATTTCTCGGCTGTGCTATGAACAAGGCATGCAGACAAATACTATATCTTAACACACTTAAAGAGATTAAAGGATTCAAAACCGTCCCAAGCATGTGAATGATAATGACCTCACAATCACTATCTCTCTAAGTTTAGGAACACATCCACAATTATTGCACACCCATGCGACTCTTTGAGTGAAACTTTTTATGGCCCTGATAGCCAGGCCCTCTTGAATATTCTCTAAGATGAATTCTTACATGTACCCAGCACTGCACTATCTTTCCTTGGTGCTGGACTGAAATTATGTTCTGCCTCTTACTTCTACTCATGGCCAATGGTACACACAACTCCTCACTTATCCAGTGTCTCATCTGGTAGACTATTCCCAGCAGTGCTGAGCCTCAGTCCTAGCAAAAATAGATGGCAAGCCAGGTTTGGTTGTGTGAGTAGGTAGCCCCAGCTACTTGGGAGGCTGAGGTGGGAGGATGGCTTAAGCCCCGGAGTTCAAGGCTGTAGTGTGCTATGATTGTGCCTGTGAATGGTCACTGCACTCCAGCTGGGGCAATAGAGCAAGACCCCATCTTTAAAAAAAAACTGGCCAAAGGGCAAGAAAATGCATTGTAAATAAATATTAGTGGTAACTATGTCAAGTGATGGATATGTTAATTAGCTTGATTGTGGTAATTATATTACATTGTATATCAGAACAACACAGTGTATCCCTTAAATATATACAATTTTTACCAATTATATCTCAATAAAACTGGGGAAAAAAGTAAATGAGTCACACACTGATTATGCAGCTGTAAAGAGCTTACAATATACCAGTGTGCCAAGGCACCCTGGTTGAGATTCAGTATAACAGAGATACATGTAGGTCACCAAATTCACAGCCTGTTTGATGAGGGAGGAATGCCACTTAACTCAACAAGCTTGGAACATGTGCCCTGCTCTCATACTTGAGCATTGGCTTCCCAGCTTCCCAAGGCATATGCAGATAACCTATGATGTCTCAGAAGGAGAGCAGTCTCAACCCATGAGTTATATTCATGTATCAGGGTAGTCATATGGCAAAAAAGAGCATTAAAGTACAAGTTAAGAGAGTTGATCTGCTCTGTCTTGGCCCAGAAAACCAGTAGCAGTCCCCTAATCTGTAAAATGACATAATCTTGAATGACTCTTCTAGTTTGGGCAGTCTATGAGTCTATGACAGAGATTCACATTATTCATCTCTAGATCCCTATAGCCTAGCAGAGGGCTGGGTCCAAAGCATGAATGATGAATACATTAATGAGGTGATTTATTTTGTATTTGACCTTGTTTGTTTTATGAGACATATGGCTTTGGCATTAATAACTGATTGATTCAAACTTTCTTTATGAAAGTGTCAGGGACAAAGGATTCATTCAAGATGAGCTTCAGGCCTCATGAAGGACTCACACAGCCTCCACTGATTTGTGAGGAAGTCATCTCTTCACTAACCAAGGAACCCTGTGATTCCCCAAGATAATAGGGCAACAGGAAGTGCTCAGCAAGAGTCCTGAGTAGATCAAAGGGAATCCTATTTTACAGTGACACATTCACAAATCCAACGATTTGAACTCACTTTGTAATGGAAATTGATCTAAAAAATGGCCAAAAGTTTTGTGTGACTTCAGTAACTCTAAGTGAGAGTGCAGATAACAGAAAGGAGACTCCAGTACATTGAAGAACAAACTAAGCCCTCTTTTGCCCCATATCTTTCACCAAATGCCAAATATCCGTTTGAAGTTATCAGGACAGAGTTCTAATTTTATAATAGCTAGAATGGGACTTTCCAGTGTTACTAAAATAGGAAAAATACGTATAATGGTTTTTTAAAAAAAACAATGTAGTATGGTCCAACTTATCTAGCTTGGGGCTGCAATTCAAGGGAACTTCTGATTTAAGGCCTGTGTGCTTGGGCAAGGAGAATGGAACATGTTATCAAATGGCTAACTCACTGAATGGGAGGCCAGAGTCTCTTCTTCCTAGCTGTGCCACCTGTCCTTCACCCACCACCCATCCCAACCCAACAATGTGATGATGCCCCTTCTTCTAGTGTCAGTATGAACATTAGTAACCACTACCCTGGAACAGGAGGATTTTGTGAGAATAGGACCTTACCCAAAAAAAAAAAAAAACAAAAAAACCTATACTCCTTAAAGACGTGCCTTACGCAAACTACTCTTGAGAATTCTGGTAAAATGAAACACCACCACCTGTAGCAGGGCAGAGGCCAGTTTCAAATAGAAAATTCTCAAATTTCTGGGAATGCTGAGTCAGAATGTGGCAGTGAGGGGAACACCAGCCCCTTATCCCCAGACCACCCCTCTTCTCTTCCCACTTCTACATGGGCTCCATGCTTCAGTGAGGATTCTCATGTATTCACATGCAGAGACCACAGTCTGCAGATTCAAGCTCCATCCATGTGGCCCCTTGACCAAGCTTGAGGCTGTTTGGGAGGGAAATTCCTGTGTTCTAGATACTTGGAATGGGGTATAGGAGAAGCATGGGCTCTAAAGGTGCTCATCTCCTTGGTCCCTCAGAATCATCTTGCCCCATGAGGAGCACCAGCAAAGGAGGGCCAGAGTAGAGCCCCCTAAGGATGATGCCAGGACAGGCACCACTCTTTGAGGGATCTCAGAGCAGTACAGACCAAAGGAAGAGATGTGGGTTGTCATCGCACAACTTGATATTATTTTTCAGTATCCACTGTGCCAACTCAAACTTCCAGGGACTAGCTTAGGCACTATGAAACACTAAAGAAAAGTGGGGAATCTAAAGGCAATATATTTATCATCTGCATTATAGGAGGTATTTAGATTAATTTTGGCCACATGCAGGCAGAATCTTATCCCAAATACATAGTCAATAAATGCCTCAAATGTGTTGGTGTCATCATTTTTCTGTCAGTTCCTGTACTGTGTGTTCTCAACTTCCTTTCATAGGCTGTTCTTAGAAAAGAATCCCAGGTTCTTTGCAAGGTTAAACATAGAATTACCATTATGACCCATATGTGAGAGAATTGAAACACAAAAACATATTCACGAATGTTCATAGCAGTATTAGTCACAATATCCAAAAGGTGGAAACAACCCAAATGTCCATCAACTGATGGCTGGATAAGGAAAATGTAGTGTATTCATATAATGAAATATTATTCAGCCATGAAAACCAATGAAATACTGATGCATGCTACACCATGCATGAACTTTGAAATCCTGATGGCAAGTGAAAGAAGCCAGTCACAAAAGACCACATGTTATATGATCCCACACATATGAAGTACTCATAATAGGCAAATACATAAAGACACGGAGCACATTAGTGGTTGTCAGGGGGTGGGAGAAGGAGAGATTAATGGGTGACTACTTAATTAGCATGGGTTTTTCATTTGGGATGATGAAAACATTCTAGAATTAGATATTGGTGATGGTCACACAACATTGTGAATGTACTAAATGCCACTGAAATGCTCACTTTAAAATGATCAAAACAGTAAATGTTATGTGTATTTTGCCATAGTAAAAATAGAGAACCTGAATTCATTTATGAAAAAGTACTGATGACAAATAACAGCTCACCTGTTTAAAATTTTAACATACTTTGAAAGCAGCTAATATTTTCTGAATTTCGACCATCAATAACTTTATGTCTTTATTAATGCCCACAGTACTCTATAAGTTAGGCATTTTTGTCCCTAATTGAAAGATGGGAAAACTGAAAAGTGACCCATTTTATCCAAGGTCACACAATTGGTGGGGGCACTAAGATTCAAAGCCAGATCTAACTGACTCTCAAGCTTATTTTCCTGATTATGCTAAAGAAAGTGGCCATGTGATAGAATTTGGGGCATCCAGCAGCAGTTCAGGGAGTTTTAGAGGGCAGAGTGCCTCCCACACCAGAAAATCAGTGTGTCTGGGCTTTCTCCAACTAAAACAGTGATTTCCAAACCTCCATAATCTCTATCTTATCAGTAATAAAATCTGAGCACGTACTCCTAATATGTTCATATTTAATGAGACACATTAAAGTTTACGCTTGGACTACTAGCAAATCACATATTAACTTCTGCTGAAATTCATTTATTTCTTATGAAGATCAAAATAAATATAAGTTTTAATATTTCCTTTCTAATTCCTGGATGGATCAACTTACATACACACCTTTAGGAATGAAAGTCCTCTACTCTGGAGACCACTGCTTTGGAGAATAGCAAGTTCTGGCTCTATTCATATATTAACGGATTTGAATGAAGAACCATTATTTATGACTTACTTGACACAAGGCATTTTGCTAGCCTCTATGGACAATACACAGACAAACCAAACAGACTCCTTGTTGTCAAGTTACTAACGGTCTAATAAAGGAACCTGGATAACTCCTATGTGAGGCAGGAGTCTTCAACTGATGGTTGGATAAGCAACCATCTTATGTATTAGACAGAGACCTTTAATAGGTTAGATTCAAAATCCCTTTAATAACTGGTTACTAAATAGTTTGAAAAAATAAAGGTATGTCAATTTCAGTTGTAAGATCTTTTTTAAATACCAAAAACAGCAGGGATGGAGACAGGTCAGATGTTAAAATAATAATTTATCTAAAATTTAAAATGGACCAGTTTTGGGTATACTCAGCATGGAATGTGTATATATGAGTGTCTGCATGTATGTATAATACATACATAAGTTATGCCCCAAGTTTGGGAAAACATTGTTCAAAAGTGATATGATGTATGAATGAGAGAACTTTACTTTAGAAAAGGATTATTAACATTAATATCACTTTTTTCCTCTGGAGCTTTTGATCATAAAGTTATGTAGTTCATTTAAGATGTGGCTTTATCTTTTTCATGTCCCTGATAACTAAACTCTTTTTTAAAAATATGATTGGGCAATCACTAATGCATTTTAAGTAAATAAAGCATACTATGTCCCATTTACCAACTCATCATAGAGGTAATTTATAAGTCCTTGGAAATTTAGTAGATTTAAAAGAAAAAAACACATTTTCCCAAATAAATACTTTCTCTGTTCTGGCTTAAAAATAAACTCCAATATGATTTATGAAATGTTCTTATTTCTGCAAGATATTCTGATTTCTGAAATAATGAAGTGTAGTACTTGAAAATCACATTTAATTTACTCTGAGGGAAGCAAGCTAATGCCATGCGAGGTTGCTGGGGAAACAGAAAAGCTTCTTTAGGTCAGTGTTGTAGCAGAGAAGTAAGCTGATATTTCACAATTTATTCATGGTCATCGCTCTAAACTCTTTCCTTATTTTTAGCAACGTATTCCTAATTTTACATTAAATATTCACATACCCCTTTAATCTGGTCTTATTTTTGGTAGCTGATGGAGATTTGTAAAGCAAAAAAAAAAAAAATTGAGCATTTAAGCTGCTCTTTATCACAATCCCTGTACATTTTAAGTTATTTTTCTAAAACCCAATTCAATAAAAAATTACATCTGGTTTCAGCACCATAGAAGCTTGTTTTGGGCAATGGAAGCCCATTTATCATTAAATTTTAGATGAAATGAAATAATAAGGACCTTGTGCTTACAATGACTCTAATTATTTAGATAATTCACAAAAGCCCTGATTTATGCTAAATACTTAGCTTTAATTAGGCAGCAGCTACATAAAGGAAGGGGGGGTCTTAAGTGTTGGAAAAGGACATATGCAGCAGCTATTAGTTGCTATCCCAACACCCATTTCCGTCCCTTTTCCTCCTTCCACTAGAGAAGTTGGATGTGCCAGATACCCACATTCTAATCCTCTCTTGCAGCTAAAAAGGGACTATGTGACAATCACAAGCCAATGGAAGCTGAAGGATATTGGCAGGGGAAGGTTTTCCTTTATAATGAAAAATAGGAAGAAATATCCCCTCTTCCTTTTCACTGGACATGGTTTTTTTGCATATAATGTCTGGAGCTGCTGCAACCATCTTGTAACCAAGAGGGGAGAAGTTGTCAACACTGAGGATGATAGAAGAGAAAGATGAAAAAAACACCATAGTTCTGATGACACCACTGAGCCACTGAATTAAATAATCCCAGAACCACCCAACCTCTGGATGTGAGATAACAAAATGTTCTAGATATTTCGGCCACTTTTTTTTAGTTCAGTATTCTGTTACTTGCAACCAAAAGTATCACAACTGCTAAAAATATGATTTTTTTTCTATACATTCTGCAAAACCATCAGATTGATTCTTTTATGAGCCAGGACTATAAATCAGAATGTCAGAGCTGGGAAAATCCTTTGGAAATTATGTCTAATGATATTAAAGACAGTTGAGAGAATAATCTGTGGGATTTATTTTCCCAAACTACACACATCCTCCCACCTCCACATAGGTAGATAATCACTGCTGCAGTAAGACACTTCACTGATGAGACTATTCCATTCCAGGGTCATATTAGGGAAGAGAGAGAGAGACAGAGAGAGACTGAGAAACTGAGAATGAATCATGACCATCTGATTTAGTTCCATGGCTTCATTTCATAAATGAGGAAACTGAAGCCCAAATGAGTTCTTCAAGTTTACTCAAAGCATTCCCTACAAGGGGCCAAAGTGCTAAGTGATATTTAGAGGAGGAAAAGACCACATCATCCCTGAAGGATGGACAAAGCCAACTGACCTGACAGGCCCTGGACCCGTACTCATTTTTCTAATGCTCACCTGGGAACATCTATACACAGGCAACAGAAAGCCCTGATGGATCCTTCTATCTGCTTCTCAAGCTCAAACTCCCCTGCCTACCATTCCAGGTCCTTCACAGCCTGACTTCTCTCAGAAAGTCTTGCTGCATTTCTCACTGTTCCCCACCACTCCGTTGCTCTTTAGTTTACCATGAGCATGCTAGGCTCATCCAGCCAGCCTCCTCCCTAACCTAGAATGCCCTCCATTTTTGTCTATTGCCCTTTCAAATAATTTTCATCCTTCAAAGTGTCACATGAACATCACTGCATGTTCATTTGATGGCAGCATCAACAAAATATTATTCCTGAAATGTCTGCCGTTATATATGTACAATAGGACAACATGGGATGGTACATTGCTCAAAACTTTCAATTCAATTAAGTTAAAAATAAAAATAAAATAGAAGGACTATTAAGTAAAATTTGAATCCAGTGAAGTTGTTATCAATTTACGTTATAATGTAGCATAAAATACTTTATGTTTCTCTGAATTTAAGGACATCAAAAAGGGCTCAAAGCAAAATTGTATTTTGTTTGGTTATACTGTATTTCCGTCAAAACTTAGAGCCAAATCATAGGAGAAAATAAAGTGAAAAGGGTGAGGCAACAATTAAACTGCTGAGTTGTAACAGCCATAATATCAGAGCAGAAAGTATTAATATTTAGAGATGACTTCACCCACCACCTCATCTTACAGATGGGGAAACTGAGGTCCAGGGAGGCAATGTGGTTAACTCCTCATCCAGTGACACTTATTTTTCAGCTCCTTTATTTTATTTTTTACCCCAAAGATGGGATTTAGGACCTCAATGATAACAACTTCCTATAAATCTGAGAACTTGTCACTGCTCCTAGTATCTAAACTGAGTTTGCCTTGGCCAAAGGCATTGCATCCCAGGAGCCTTGATCTTTTATCCTAACCTACCTTTTTCCAGAAACTTTTCCTATTATCTGCTATTCCTCATATGTGAACACTGATGGTCACAAATATAAAAATAAAGACATCATATCACAACTAATATGATTTCAAGTAAAATACAGCTAACAAGAGTAAATAGGCAAAGCTTCCTGGGTCCCCAGTGATATAAAACTCCAGGCATTATTAGAGACAACATGAAGTGGCATTATTCTGATTTCAGTCTTGGGTGGGATAAATTTAAATTATACAAATAAAAACAGCATGGCTTTGCAAAAAATATTACTGTACTAGGGGTCAAGAAACTGGTTCCACAATGATTTAAGCTTTGCAGTGAATTGAGACATGAGCTTGTTACAGCTTTTAGAAATATTTAAAGATACCTCTCTTAGCTGCTATCAGAACATTAAGGGAAACTGCACTCTTTGGAGCTGCATGCAGAAGCTGGTGAAAAGAGGGGCAAGGGGAAGGAATGTTAAAAGAGTGGGGGGCAAATAGAAAATGAAATTCAGTACTGGAGTGTCAGACGTAGAGTCAGAAAACTGGAGTCCTGGTCTGGTACTTGGGTATAGTAGATACAGCTGGTTTTGCCTACCTAGCATCCATTCCATCTTCTTTATTTCCCTTTGAAGAGTCCCTCGTACCTCACTTTCAGCTTGTGGATTTCTAGTGGGACTGGCCACTCCCTTCCCCTAGAAAAACCATATAATTCATCCTTCAAACTGGAGTATTTTGAGAGAAAGTTTTAAAAAATTATAATTATATAATATTTGAAATATGTATTTACTGACCAACAAATTGGTTTTATTAATTTGGTGGGCCTATGAAATAGTTCTATTCAAAAACTGTTTTCAAAAATAAATTTTTCCAGAAAAATAATAAAACATATGCATGACCATTAGAGCAAAATGGGGGTGTTCTTTATGTTGATTTTCTAAACATTAAAAATAACAAGCAGAATAATTATTCTTCATGCATCATTAAGCACTTCAATCAATTTCTTAACCATATAGGTCTCTCGTATAATGTCAAGGGTATTGTTAAAGAATTAATGGCTTGATCATTTTTAATGCTTTCATAAAATTGCCTGCACTATTCTTCCAAATAAATTTTAAGTTTAATAAATTCAAAATTAAAAAAAAGAAGCTGGGTCTGGCTCTGGATTCTGGTTCCAGCTCTACTTCTGGCTTGTTTATGACCTTGATTAACAGTTTTCCTTTTGTACAATGCAAAAGTTGGTGTAAATTGATGTTTTTTTCAAACTAGGCTCTGCAGATGTATTAGGGGAGATGGTGTCTGTTGCTATTAGAATGTTTCAATTCTGTGTTTTCATATCTATGATAATTTATTTAAAAATTTCCAAAGGTATATTTTTGTAATCAAGTACTGTCATGCTATTTTTCTGCCCACTTAATGTGTTTGTGTTAACAGTTGAATGGACACCAAGTAGAGTGTTGCTGTAATTGTTAAAACTAGGCAAAAAAAAAAAAAACCACAAAGTTGGACGTGTTAGACTAAAGATGTGTTCCTACCATACAAAGACCCTGTATACAATGAAGGTGTCCTTTGACTAGGAGAAAGGGATGAGAGAAGGAAATCATCACACACGTTCTTCTAAGTAAAGAGTTTACACCTAGTTTTATGTGTATTACTTAAAATATATGTGTATGTACATATACATTACACATTTCATTATGTTGTTTACCATCCTTATTTTAATAGCATTCTGAATATAATTTGATACTGGGGATCGGTAAGATTTTTTTCCCCTTTAAAAGTGGTCTTTACATTACTCAATTGAGAAAAACAGGCTCAGATGACCTCTCAGCCCCTTGTGGCTGTGACATTCCATAAGTTTATTACAAGAACTGGCACAGAAATCCTATTTACAGAGCCCAAGTGAATTGAACTGAAGAATTAAGCACTATCCAATGAACATTCCCTTTTTAAGTATATTATCCAAAAATGCAAACTAGAAGAATGGCTTTCCTAAATTTTCCAATTAGAGATAATGTCTAAAAATACAAATAAAATTGGAGAAAATAGCATAATATTATGGATTAGTCAGTTTCTTGAGGTTGAAATTTCTTTAGCAGTCATCTTGGTGTCATTTTTCATGAAGGACAAATGTTAGCAACACACTGTACCTGGCACAGAAAGCATTAACGAGTCAGAGAAGGAGGCAGGAGGTTTCCCCTTCTCATTTTGAAATCTGTAATGCCATCTGACAAAGTTTGTTGTTTTTAAAAATATTAAAACGGAACATTCAATATTATAAGCCATGAAAGAAACATTTTTTTTTGTGAATTACTCAGTCATTCATGTGGATAAGAGTGTCTCATCTTTTTCCTCCTCATTTGTCACACAGAGATCCCCCATCTAGCTACATCCTTGATGAGTAATATTTTTTATAATGTTCTTATAAGTGATTGCTTGCAGCATCTTATAGTCTTATCTCAGCTTGTGCAGCTTCTCATTAATATTCTGTACATATGGAAGAGTTTTCTATATCATTGTCCATTAACAAGGAGAATAATCACTCATTCAGTTATCAAGCAGTCAGCAAAGACCTGGCCTTGCGCCCTTAGTGCAAAGAATCATGGGATATCAAGAAGGTTAAATGTGGTTGACATTATGATAGTTACTTTTTTTATATAATTAGAGTTCTATAACCAAGTTGATCAAAGATAAGCAAGGAAGTATTAAAGTCTTTTCGGTTTAAGAGACCATATTAGTGAGTCTTTACCTCTTAGTTGAATGACAAAAACAATTATTTCAGCTGATACATACCAATGATCATTCTTTTATGGCAAATAAGAAAATGTCATAAGTTTACACATAAATTACATATTATTGTAAAATAGCTTTTAAAAGGAGGTGAGTTAAGTAATACTAAGAAAATTCAAAAGTAAAATGAAACTAGGCATCAGGAGAGAGACATAAAACAGCTAACTGACTGAACCACAATCAGAGGCCAAAGGTTCAGAATGATTCAACTCAAAACAAAACACTCCTGCTGCACCTTTTTAGTCATCATCTAACCATTTTTTTTCATTTCTACAGTCACAGAATCTCTGTATAAACACCTGGTATATTTGTGTGTGTGTGAGTATACACATATATATTCTTTTTTTTTTTTCAGTGTCAACAATACCAAAGGGGGGAAAAGGCAACCAGACTTTTAGGCTTGTGTGCCTCTAAATAGGTGACGTGATCCATTCCAGATATAGTCAAAAGTCAGATTTCAGAGCAGGATGGCAGCAACTCAGTTGTCAATGCCCTCGCTAAGAGGCCACTGAGCCTATCCAGTTGAGGCGATAAAGGTGATAAAGCCCGGGCACGGTGGCTCACGCCTGTAATCCTAGCACTCTGGGAGGCCGAGGCGGGTGGATTGCTCAACGTCAGGAGTTCGAAACCAGCCTGAGCAAGAGCGAGACCCCGTCTCTACTATAAATAGAAAGAAATTAATTGGACAACTAAAAATATATAGAAAAAATTAGTCGGGCATGGTGGCGCATGCCTGTAGTCCCAGCTACTCGGGAGGCTGAGGCAGGAGGATTGCTTGAGCCCAGAAGTTGGAGGTTGCTGTGAGCGAGGCTGATGCCACAGCACTCTAGCCCGGGCAACACAGTAAGACTCTGTCTCAAAAAACAAAACAAAACAAAAAAAAAAACGGAACTATCCAGGAAGTAGATTCTGAGCTCAGGAATCACCCAGACTTTGACTCTGCTGCTTGCCATCTACCAAGGGATGGAGAAAAGTAAGAAATGGAAGTTTAGCTCAAATTGCTCAGGTGGTGCTTGTTCATGTATCCAGTGACCGTCTTACGTGGAGAAAGACTGGAAAAGTAAGAACAGATTTGGCAATTGTAGGCAGATTTTGTTTTCGATTGTTCCAGGTCCTAAGTATCCCTTTCCAAATGGCTAACGACTACCGTTTTGAAAAGGGTTACCCTTTCCAAACTCAGGCAATAGCAATGGAAAGAAATAATTGTTAAATAAATAAAAGGATACGCTGACGTTTACCCGACTGTATATTTTTTGCATTTTATATGTTATACACCCCTAAATGTTAAAAAAAAAATCTTCATTATATCTGGGTGATAGGAGCAGAAGTTATTTTTATTTTTATCTCTGTACTTTTATGCATTTTCTGTTGTTCTGCAACAGGGATGGAATGATTTTATACTCTAGGGAAAGTAATTTAATTTATAAACTGAAAGCAAAAGGCGGAGCTGGAATGCACGCTTCAACCCACCGCACCCCAAGTCCGATAAGCAAACACCACTCTTGGGTCGAACTGACCCAGTTGTGTACGTGAGCCGTGTTCTACAGGCTTGCCTCCAGCTGCTAAGTCTCGGAAACTCTGCAAGCCAGTGGTTAAACACACCTATTACTTAAAATTAGGTTACATAATTAAATAAACTATAATAAAAACATTCTTAAAAGTAACAAATACATGAAACTCATCACATCCTAATTCTTTTAGTATTATCTATACTCTTTAATGTCATCTGCTCCTATTGTACCTGTAGAGTAGAAATGCTACATGATAGAATACTACTGTGTATTTCTTCTGTTTTCCATTTTCAGTAAAGTCACATTGGTAGCTTGAAATTGGCCAAATCAGCAAATGCTACAAATTAAGACTTGATATTGTGTTGTGAATTTAAGAGTCATGGAGAAAACGCAGGTCACTGTAAAGTACGCCGTGTCTGTGGCCATTATGCTCCGAACAATACACGAAAGAAGGGAAGACACATTCTTCCGCTATTAAAAACTATTATACAATGGTACTTATTCATCAATTGCAAACTTATAACTGGCCACGGATATGAGAGTTTAGCGAAATCAACCAAAGCATTGCGTGAGAGAACCTAGTGGCTATCTGGAATTTATAATAAAGAGTAGTGATTATTTTACTGCTATTTATCAGTTATATGCTACACATCCTTTGTATCAATAAAATTTATAATAAACACATACCTGAACATGCGTGCACATGTACATACACATGCTTTTCCTAGAGAGCCGGTTGTTCAACATTTACCAGCACACCACTAAATTGACCATTGTTCTAAAGAAGAACCTAGAAGCTCTCAAAGCAGAGCCTTAGGCTCATCTTCAAAGCACTAAATTTGGCATGTAAAGGGGTAAAAGGTTTTAGCTTCAGTTGAGTCTACCCAACTAGATTATTATATTTCAATACACGACACTGGATATTCGGATCCTCGTGACAATGAAGTAAGCTCACAGCTCCAAGTTCTTCCCTCATGATTAAAAATTTACTATATAGACACAGAAGTTAGGAAAAGACAAGACAGCTTTCTGCAATTCATGAAAACACTGGAGATACAGAGGTAAGGAAGATATGGCCCCTCCCTGCCTCCGAGACACTGAGCTGGGTGGCCAAGCCCATAAACCTACAGTAGAGGGGGACAGCACCGGTGGGTACAAAGCGCTAGGGCGGAACTGGGCAGAGGGCCCATCAGTTCACACCCAGGCCCTGGTTAACGGCACCAGTCCCACTGGCCTCAGAGAAAACAAGAAAGGGAAGAAAGTCCCACGGACGAGGAGAAATCTGTAGAGAACAGGATAATAGTTAGGAAGAAGGATTCTAGAACCGGACAACCAGACAACCTGGGCTCCAACCCCGACTCCCTCGCCGTGTGAACTTGGGAACATCAATTAGCCTCTCTAAGCCCCTGTCTCTTCATCTGCTAAAAGGAAGATAACAACTCCCGGCAGCGTTGCAGTGAGGGCCAAAGGGGCCGACACAGGTAAAGTGCTCAGTCCAGGGCACGATACTTCAAAAGTGCTCAACACAGGCTACCTGCCACCGTGATTGCCACTGTCAGCCTGGAGTGTTAAAAAGCTGTCTTAGGCGGGCAAGGAAGGGTGCGGGAATTGGAAAGAGGGCATTCCAGGAAGAGAGGAGAAAATAAGCAAAAAACAGGGAACATGCTGGGCCAGTTAGTAGTCCTGAGATACTGGAACATTCCTGGAGGTTCAGGTAAGGTGGGAAGACTAGACCTGGGCTTTTCCAGAAGGGTCCCAAAACACCCCCAGTCCTTATTCTCTTCAGGGGAAAACAAACCAAGATTGTGTTTTTAAGATGATTTTTATCCTTTCTCTCCTGACAGGTACTGTAAATTGTGCCTCCAATAAATTGTGAAGAGCCTACAAGGGAATGATAAATCAGGCAAAATTACATATATTCATCAGTTCCTTAATTGTTGTTAAATACTAACAACACCTAAAATTGATCGGCACCAAGATTTACCACTCTGACAAAAATCCACCTGGAAACAAGCACGTGGTAATTAAGAAGCACGATCACGGATCTGCAGTTATGTAAGGTGTCTGAGCAAGATTTAAACTCCTCCCCGAGGGAATAACTGGGTGATGTTTATTCTGCAGATGAGCAATGTGATTATAACAATGGAAAAGATTGATGACATTTTTTTACTGTGGGAATCTGAGTTAGCCCGCTATCTCAGGTACTAGAAGGATGCAGGACTGGGTTGTCCAGCACCAACAGGAAATTCTTTGTGAGGGGTAAGTAGCACGCGTCTTCAGTGACCTGAGAAAATGAATTGCAAGTCAAGTAGACACATCAGGCAACAACAAACTGGCATATATATATATATTAAAAAAAACCCAGAATTTAACAAAAAATTTTCTAAATTAACCACAACTGAATTAAACCAAATTAGAGAGAAAAGGTAGAAAGAGAATCACATTCTTATACATAAGGAAATACATTTTTCTCTTTTTGTGGTCTTTTGGGTCTACAGGTTGATATTTGAACTCACAAGCTATTTTTAGTAATCTCTCTTGTCCAGAAAGTGAGGAACCACCTGGCCTATGTCACTAAGCACACACACTAAAAACAAGGCAATATTCATTCTTCTAGAGACTTGCTACTCAAAGTGTGAAGAGGTATTTATTGCCTTGGGGCTTGTTAGACACAGAGACTCTTGGGCTCCACCCTAGGCCTCCTGAATCAGACTCTGCATTTTTAACAAGATGCCCACATGACTCCTTTAAAGCATAAGAAGTAATGCTCTAGAGAGACACTTGTTCATTCAGTCATTCAATAAACAAACTTTCAAGATCTGTAATATCCAACGTGGTCGGTCGCCCCAAGCCACACATGGCTATTCAAACTTCAATGAGTTAAAATCAAATAAAATTGAAATTCAGGGGCTTATTTGCACCAAGCACATTCCAAGTTCTCAATTAGCACATGTGGCTAATGTCTACTGTGTACATATTCATCATCACAGAAACGTCTGTTGGACACATCACTGCGCAAAGAAGACAAATATCCTTGTACTCACAAAGTTTAGTCTAGTGGTGGGGAAGCAGATCATCAACAACAAACATAATAGCGACTAAATTAAATGGTATGTTGGACAGCCAAATGCTAAGGGCAAAAAAAAAAAAAAAAAACAGAGCAGAGTTAGAGGGAATCAGGGAGATGCAGAGACACAGGAATTTTTAATATGGTGGGTCTGGCTGCTTCATGGAGTTTACAGTAAAGGAGAGGTGGGATGTGAGCCGGAGGGGAGAACATTCCAGACAAAGGGGAAAGCCTGTGCCGAGGTGCTAGGGCAGGTTTGTTTGAAGACCTGCAAGAGGCCCGTGTGGTGAGAGGAAGGGGTCAGTAAAAGGGTAGGGGACAGACGGGTGCTGGCCCTGGGTAGGGAGAAGGGCCTCCTTATTGCAAGGGACTTGGGCTTTCACGTAAAGTAAGGAGCTCTGGCAGGGTTTTGTGCAGAGGAGAGTCATGCTTTGACATGATCTCCAGATCAGCAAAAGAGGACTATCAGTGAAAGTTATTTGTTTGTTTTAATTCAAGGTCACATTCAGATGCATAAAGATCCTGCCTTTGTCACCAAAAACGTGGCACTTGTCCACAGGGCCACATCGGAAGAACAAGGACAACTGGTTTGTGGGGAAGGAATGAGAAGTTTATTACTGGCAAAGGAGGAAAAACGGTAGACCTTCTTGTCTGAAAATTCAGATTTCCTGAACATAAGCAGAAAAACAGAGCTTTTAAAGGGAGGGCCCCTTAGTTCCAGGGTATTGTGGTTAACTATTCTAATCTCCCCATCTCTGCCAAAAACAGAGCCCCACCTGGGCCCCCTGGGGGGGCTGGTGGAGGCCTGGGATGAAAGAACAAGAGACCTTCTCCCTGCTCCTCCCAACCACTGGCCTGAGGCAGGGAGGCAGGTTTCAGTTCTAAAAAGGAGAGGGGGAAATTTCAAAGAGACAGAAAATGTTTTCACTTTTTGTTTGTTTTCCAGGCCACTCCCCGTGTCATCTTCACTGGCAAAATGACTTTGTTTACAAGTTTTGATAACCACCAGAGCTTGTTAATGATATGCAAACAGAAGTCATTAAAGTTTATCACTGTAAAATTCAGATACCTTTGCAAAGTCTCTGTTAATATGCAGAGTTAGAAGGTCTTACACGTTACCACCCAGAATCTCAAACCGACTTGTTATAAACACTTTTAGCAAATCCAGAGCAATGCAAATCAGAGTTGCCCAACTGCCCAAAAGGTGGAACTCCATGTAAATGCCTCATCTTCAAAACTTGTTGATTACTTTCTTACTAATTTACATATATTTCTTGGAGACTGGGAAATCTGTTAAACAGTTTCAAATTTTTCTTTTTTACCCAACCTCATGTAAACTGATTCCATCTAACTCTATCTATAATCCCAGTTAAGTGCCAAAGCTTTGAACATCAGGGTATGGGTTTTATTTAAGTTTGTTCTTCAGAGTTCCCAGACACAATGACACATTTTACCCACAAGTGAGAATATTGGTATTGTTGACGGAAAAAAATCCAAACTCTGAAATATTTAAAAG
>CAUYRT010050524.1:0-48746 GCA_963574885.1 Lepilemur ruficaudatus | reverse complement strand
TGGTATATGTATACCGTGGAGTTCTACTCAGCCACCAAAACAATGATGACCTAGCACCTCTTGTATTATCCTGGATAGAGCTGGAGCCCATTCTACTAAGTGAAGTATCGCTAGAATGGAAAAACAAGTACCACATGTACTCACCATCAAATTGGTATTAACTGATCAACACTTACGTGCACACATAGGAGTAACATTCATCATCAGATGTTTGGCAGGTGAGAGGGAGAAGGAGATGGGTATATTCACACCTAATGGGTGCAGTGCTCACTGTCTTGGGGATGGATGTGCCTGAAGCTCTGACTTGAGTAGGACAAAGGCAGTATATGTAACCTAAACATTTGTACCCCCATAATATGCTGAAATGAAAAAAATAAAATAAAATTAAAAATAAAATAAAGAAAAATTACAATTAAAAAAGTTATATACATAATAAATGCAGCATCAAAATAAATAAGACCAAATGATATTATAACATCAGTTAACTCTTTTTAAATGATTTTAAGTCAGATAGAAACCTCATGTCATATGTTCTACATGTAAGCTCTTGATCCAGGTTAAGTAGCTTTTTGTATAAGATGTAAGATTTAATTGAGGCCTGTTTTTGGGGGGTTTTTTTGGTTTTTTTCTTTTTTCTTTTCTTTTCTTTTTCTTTTTTTCTTTTTTTGGCCAATGACTAATCGCTCTAGGACCATTTGTTGAAAATGTTTTCCCTTTCTCATCGAATTGTTTTTGCTTCCTTACCCAGAATTAATTGCATATACTTGTATAGATCTATTTTTGGTTTCTCTATTTTATTTTATTGGTCTATGTTCTACCCTTTACCAATACCACACTGTCTTGATAAAATTGTAGCTATATTCATAGGCCTTAACATTGGGAAGAGTGATTTCTCTTACTTTTTTCTTCTCTTTCAAAATTATTTTGGCAACTCTAGGTCCTTTTCCTTACCATATGCATTTCTGAATGATCTTGTCTACCTTGAAAAGAAACATTGCTGAGATTTTGATAGGAATTATGTTGAACAGATAGATCTATAAAGGAAGTTGACAGCTTTGCTATGTTCCATCTGAATATATACATTTTTAAAACATCAGTGCAAAAATTCATTAACAAAATTCAAAGGCATATAACACAAGCAACAAAAATGAGAAATAAAATTAATATTCTTACTAGACAAAACTGTCATAGTAACAAACACTATTATTTCTAATATACTAAAAAACCTGAACAGGACAATCCACAGAAGAAATAATTTTAAAAGCCCAACTTCATATTCAAAGGAATGAAAATTCAAACTAAAATGAAATAATTGTTTATACCTACCAAATTGACAAATATTTTAAAGAAAGATACTCAGGGCTGAGTGATGAAGATGAAGTGAAACAAGCTTTTGATCACTGTTATTAAAAGTCTAATTGGTACAAATTTTCAGCAATGCCATTTGGAAATACCTACTAGGAAACTGTAAAAGATATACCCTTTCCCCAGGGTTTTCACTTACAGAAACTATCTTAATAAAAATAATCAGAAATCAATAAACATTGCATATATGAAATGTGTATCACAACATTAATTGTAATATTAAGAAGAGGCAAACCTAAATGTCTAATGATAGGAAATCATTAAACTATGGTATAGCTATGTGATACAGTATTACAGAGCTGTTAATAAATTATTCATTCCAAGAATTTAGTGACATGATTGTTCACCATATGGTACTAAGCAAAAAAATCTGTATGCAAATGTGTTAATGTAATACACTCCCCCAAATACTTTTAAGGTGTATTTTTGTATAGAAAAATAATCTGTTGGGAAATATATAATACAAAAATAATAATATTTGTCAGTGTAAAAGTTGCATCATTTTTTTCTTTATATACTTCTCTGTATAGTCTGCCTTTTCTACAATAAATATATTGTAGAAATCTGAAAAGTATTGTAATCTGAAAAGTATTCTTTAATAAAGTGACCAGCAGTTTTAGTAATTATTATTTAGTAATAATAGGACTAAGATTCCTAAGTCAGATTATGAGCTAATGTAGCAGCGGCCCACTTAGGAAATCCTTCTGAGGGTTGGTCGTGTGGGAGTAGAAGAATCTAATTTCCACAATAAGTAGAAATATTCTATTCTCTCCTCATGCATAGTTTCAAGAATGAATTGTCTGACTGAAGTTGAAAAGAAAGACTAGAAGAATGAATAATAATAAAAATGGCACCAAAGTTAAGCCTTCTCTGGTAACAGAGTAATGCCCTCCTTTTTTTTTTTTTTTTCTGAGTGTTTGATGCTTTGTATGCTCTTGGTTCTCCTTAATGTTACCAGAATGGAGTACCTGCACGTGTTCCACCTCTAGAGAAAGCCAGAAGTCAGGTAAGGCCCACACTAACCCACAAATATTCTAATTGGAAATTAGGTTATCAAAAACTGGTGACCTGTTCAATAAATGTTTTATAACTCTGCAAGAGAGGTACAATGAGCTCATAGTTTTTAAAAAATCATTCATATGCAAATTATACCAGGAAGAAAATCTAAAGCACACTTCAAAGCATTAAAAGTTCAAGGCTCGTTACATCATAACCACATTCAACAATTACTTAGCAATTTAAGACAAACTTCAGGCCACATCAAATGGTTGCCTTTGAATGATAATCATGATCACGTTGACCATATCATTTATGGTCTCAACCAGGACACATTTAAGTAGGAAGTGGGTGCCATTAAGAGTTAAGCTGGGATGGTCACTGTAAACTAGAACTGGATGAGCAAATTGGAATGAAGGTTGGGTTGCCCTATGGTTGGACAAAACTTACCCAACCACATTCCATCCCCGGTTAGACATCATATAAAAGTTAGGTCTACATTAAATTAATAAATAATTATCTACGAGTACAAACTATAGAATTGAAAGCAGCAATATAATTTTTAGTTGATAGAGAAATCCTTAGTAATAATAATAGGATAATCCATTACCATATAAACATTGGCACTTAAATTTGTTGCTGTTCTGAAAAGCTCTTTAGTGGGAAATAATGATTCTGAATGGATATTTTAGGTCTAGGGCACATGTGTACACACATGAAGATAAGCAAACACCTCCATATTAAGCTTAAGGCAATATAAAAAGATTGATTTAGAAATAGCACCCTCCTGCATGGTTCCACATGGACAATTTACCTTTCAAGGGCATTCTCAATGCTATTAACAGAAATTTGAAGACAAAATAAATATTCAACAATAAGAAATCTTTCAAGCAATTAATGTATTTTTGCTGATATAAAGTATGAAAATTACTGATCTAAAGAGTATTTATTTCAAGGTTTGAAATATTTTATATACAAAAGGTAGATTATGAAAATTATGATCGTATATTTGTCCCCTTTGCTGATTATGTATTTCATATTAACAGCTAAATATGTATATATATATATATAAATTAGAAAAATTATTTATAAAAATGTTTTTTAGAACAAGTAATGAAATGTATATCAAATTTTCTACTAACAATATGCATATTTCAAATAAGAACAAATAGAAAGTAACCAATGAATATTCATCATGAACATTTCGGAAAACAAACAAAATGTAATAAAGAGAAAAATAAAACACAAAATGAGCAGTGGTTACAGCAAAATAGCAGGGGTATCTAAAAAATAAAAGGATAATATTCTGAGCAATTATATGGTACTAAATTTGAAAATATTGAAATTGACAAAATGTACTAAAACATCTATCCTAGGAAATCAAATCAGAATTCTGTAATTGTGCAATAACAATAAAACAAACTTGATCAGGGAAAAATTATCAGAGAACTATCACCCCCAAAAGGCCAAATGGTTCCATGGCAATAATCTTGAAAATTTTTAAAGCATAGATAATCTCCTTACTATGTAGACTGTTTTAGAGCAAAAATATTAAAAACTACTTTTTAGTATTTAATAATTTTGTAACATATATCAAATCAAAATCTGAATAAGATATATAAAAAACATATACTTTTCTCACAAAGCATGTATCCTAAATCAATATTAACTCATGACATAAATCCTAAATCAACATGAACCAAAAATAATAATTCAGCAATATTAAAAGAATTATATACCATAATTAAAAAGGGTTTCACCTAGATGTGTAAAGATTTAATATTAAATATTTAGAAATCTACTAAAATTATGTATTGCAAGATGAAGTTCAACAACAAAAAAAAACTGTCTCAAAACATTTTATTAAACTCAATACCAATTCCTACTTGAAAAAGCTTTTAGAAAATAACATATTTCAAAATAGTGAAATATTTTAATAAATAAAAATTATAAAACTTAACCAAGGGATATTAAAGATATTGAAACAATAAAGACATGACATTTTTCTATATTGATAAGACTAAATATTGAAACATTTTAGTTATCCAAATTGATAGGTTTACCACTCAACTTAAAATGCCAGATAACTACTTGAAACTTAATAAAATGATTCTAAACTTTATTAGAAAGAATGTTTAAATTATTAATGTTTAAATGAATATCATAGCAGGAAATAAGAAGGCAGAGGAATGGAACAGAAGAGAATACCCTAAAGCTACGTGGGTTTATTATTTAATAAAAGTAACATTATAGCTTAATGGGGAAAGAATTATTCATTAAGATGAACTGGAATTTTAAGAGTTAATAATAATACCTCTCTCTTCCCCACCTGACTACCAAACCAGATGGCAGTGCCCAAGAAACTGAGCAGTAGAGATCAAAATATCTTTTGAGTACTTTTGTTACTGATAAAAGCCAGATTAGAGAATGTGGCTTTGATGTGTGGTCCAAATAAGCAATCCAAAAACTTTGCCCAGAATTAAACTTCCTCACTAAGTCATATACAAACCTGAAAAAATATAGAGGACTCCTGAAGCACCCTCTTCCCTGTGGCACCAGCCTAGAGCAGATCAGAATGCAGACCTGCGGTCAGGTAGATTCACAAGAGGGTTGAGGGAAAAGATAAAACCAGCATGTTCAGCTCCTCTCCTAAATACCTGTCAGAAATACGGCTCTTCCTCCCTTGGAGCAGTGGATGTGGAGGCTGAGAGGCAAAGAGCGCGTCTCTAATGCAAGTCCTTCCAAATGGAAACATGAGGTAATAAGTAAAGGGAGTAAAAGTGGAACTATTGAACACTCAAGCAGTGAAAAAACAAATCCTTACTTCACAAAGTAATTAATTAGACCGAAAATGTGGCTTTCTATATGTATTAAAGCAGTAGAGTCATACTCTGCTGTCAATTTCTATTTACTCCATAGCACTACCTTGGAGCCACTGATGGAGAAATATGGGGTCCAGCCAATGGGGTCCTGGGCTTCTCACCCTACTTCATTGTAAGTAGCTCTGCTTGTACCTCTTCTACATACTCAGCTTTTCAAGCAAAGTGTTATTTGAAGGAAGAGCTCAGATACAAAATGTTTGAAACACCACTAGACTAAATACATATAGAAAATAAAATTTTAAAAAACATTTTTTAAAACTATTCAAAGTATACATTGGAGAGGATTAGCTTCAAGATGGCTGAGTAGAGGCATCTGGCTCTCACCTCTTCCATAAAGAAGAACCAAAATAGTGAATAGCTAATCACACTTTGAATACAGCATCTAAGAAAGAACACCTGAATTCAGCAGAAAGCTAACAGAAAACACTTGAGGCATGAAAGGAGAGGAAAGCAAGGCAGTTGGCTCAGCTGAGTTTGGCTGGGAGCACTGAGAGGCTTCCTAGTGTGGGGAAAGGGTAAATGAGAGATTGCCAGCAGTCCACATTCCCACTGTGGCCTCCTGAAATCCTAGCCATGGGAGAACCCCTCAACTTTCACAGGCTCTGGAGTCCAAATGATTGCATTGTTCCAGAGAGGACACTCATACCATGCATACTGCCCAGGAAAGTAAGGACCCATCCACCCAGCCCATTGCTGTCACTGCCAGCACCCAAACAAGCTAGCTGGTGGCCCAAGAATTGGCCCACAAGGTGCCTGCATGCACCATCCAAGGGCCCAAGGACATGCATGCTTGGCCTACTGCTGCTACCACTGGGGTCCAAGGACAGGCTCACCTGGCATCCCCAACCCCAGCAAAACCTCATCATTGCCTCCACTAATACCACAACATAAGCCACTGAGAAAATCACAGACAGAATTGACACTGTTTATACCTGAAGAAATCATATGAAGATTACTACTGCATGCACCAAGAATCACAGCTAAAGTGCCCTACCCAAGGACACTATAGATACATCTTCAAACAAAATTCTTCCCCTACAAAAGAAAATTCAAAATATTGGAAGAGTTAACAGATACCAAAGTAAGGACCCAAGAAACATGAAAAAGCAAGAAAATATGACACCTCCAAAGGAACACAATAATTCTACAGTGACAGATTCCAATGATAAAGAAATTTATGAAATACTTGAAAAATAATTCAAAATAAGGATATTAAAGAAGCTCAGTGAGAGACAAGAGAACACAAAGAAAAAGTACAAAGAAATCAGAAAAATAATTTAGGATATAAATGAGGAATTCATCAGACACAGATACCACTAAAAAAACATAAACTTTGGAAATTAATAACTCAATGAATGAAATGAAAATATAATCAAGAGCTTTAACAATAGACTAGATTAACGAGAAGAAATATATTCATAACTTAAAGACAAGTTTTTTTGAAATAACCCAGTCAGACAAAAAAAGAAACAAATGGAAATGGAAATGCAACATGCCAAGACCTACAGGTTATAACAAAAGCAGTGCTAAAAGGCAAATTTTATAGCAATAAATGCAGACATCAAGATCAAATAAATAATCTAATGATGAACCTCAAGGAACTTGAAAGGCAAATACATATCAAACCCAAAATTAGTAAAAGAAAATAAATAGTAAAAATTAGGGCATAACTAAATGAAATAGAGACTACAAAAATAATAAAAGGGATAAAGGAAGGAAAAGTTGGTTTTCTGAAAAGATAAACTAAATCAATAAACTGCTAGCTAGACTAACCAAGAAAAAAAAGACCCAAATAAACAAAATCAGAAAGAAAAAAGGAAACATTGCAACTGATATCTGTATTGCAACAGAAATACAAGATCATCATAGACTATCATGTACAACTATATGCCAACAAACTGGAAAATCTAGAGGAAATGGATAAATTCCTGGATACGCACAACCTACCAAGATTGAATCAGGTAGATATAGAAAAAGTGAATAGACCAATAGAGTAATCAGATTGAATAAGTAAAGAAAAAAATCTCTTCCCCACCCCACAAAAAACCCAGGACCAAATGGCTTCACTGATGAATTTTACCAAATTTATAAAGAAGAACAAATACCAATTCTCTTCAACTTACTCCAAAAAAATTGAAGAGGAGGGAATTCTCCCTAACTCATTCAATGAGGTCAGCATTACTCTGATACCAAAACTATGCAAGGACACAATAAAAAATAAAACTACAGGTCAATATTCCTGATGGTCATAGACACAAAAATCCTTAACAAAACACTAGCAAACTTAATCCAACAGCACATCAAAAAGATAATACACCATGATCAAGCAGGATTTAGTCCAGGGATGCAAGGATAGTTCAAAATATGTAAATCAATAAACAAGATATGTAACACCAACTGAATGAAGGACAAAAACCATGTGATCATCTCAATAGATGTAGAAAAAGAATCTGATAAAATTCAACTTCATTACATGATAAAATACTCAACAAACTAGACATGGAAGGAAATACCTCTACATAATAAAAGCTATATATGACAAACACATAGCTAACATCATACTGAATGGGGAAAAGCTGACAGTCTTTCCTCTAAGAACTAAAACAAGACAAAGATGCCTACTTTCGCCACTCATATTCTGCATGGTGCTAGAAGTCCTAGCCAGAGCAATTAGGCAAGAGAAGGAAATAAAAGGCCTCAAAACTGGAAAGAAAGAAGTCAGATTAGCCTTGTTTGCAGATGATAGGATCTTAGAGAAACCTAAAGATTCTACAAAAAAAAAAAAAAATGTTAGAACTGATAAACAAATTCAGTAAAGTTGCAGGATACAAAATCAACAAACAAAAATCAATACCATTTTTATACATCAATAGTGAACAATACAAAAAAGAAACCAAGAAAAACAATCCTATTTACAATAGAGACCAAGAAAAAAAATACCTAGGAATTTAACCAAAGGAGTGAAAGATCTACTAATATGCAAGGAAAACTATAAAACACTGATGAAAGAAATTGAAAAGGACACCAAAACATGGAAAAGTATTCCATACTCATGAATTGGAAAAATTAGTGTTGTTATAGTGGTAATACTACCCAAAGCAATTTAGAGATTCCAAGTACCAGTGACATTCTTCACAGAAAGAGAAAATATAATTCTAAAAGAAAATATACATGGACATTTTGCCTCTCTGAACATCAGAAAGAATTTATTGACATAAAATAATTAAAATTTGAAGGATGTATAAATGAGAGAGGTAGATAGATAGATACCTACATAGATACTGATTTGGATAGACAGATATCAAAAGCTTTAGTACTTCCTGAAACATCACAAACAAAAAAAACAGGGAAAAAAGAAACAACAAAAATATTTGTAACAAGGAATACAAGTGAAAAGTTGATTTCCATAATATATAAAGAATTATTAGCAATCAATAAGAAAAAGACAAATGTCCCAGTTGGAATAAATGAGCAAAGGGCATTATACAGCCACAGGCCTTCCAGAGGACTGGAGAGGTGAAGGGAGAGCTATTGTTCAGGAACACTTAGGCAGTGGCTCTGCATTCCTAGCCCACCCTACCCCTAGATAAGGATTTAACTCCAATATGCCCAGAGATTATCACCAACAGTGATATGCCCCTTAGAGAATAAATGCCAGGAGAAACAGTACAAAGATACACTGAAGGGGCTCTTCTCCCTGTGGCCACCTTGATATTGTTAATTTCTAAATTCTTAGCCAAGTAATTAGTTTCCTAGGGCTGCTGTAACAAGCACAACACAATTGGTGGCTTACAACAACAGAAATGTGATGTCTCACAGATCTGGAGACCAGAAGTCTAAAAATTCAAGGTGTTAGCAGGGTTGATTCTTTCTGGAGGCTCTGAGTGAGGATCTACTCCATGCCTCTCTCCTAGATTCTGGTAGTTGAGGCAATCCTTGGTGTTCCTGGGTTTGTAAACACATCACTCCAATCCCCAACTCCATTATCACGTGGCTTACTCCTCTTTGTGTGTATGTGCAACTCTGTCCAAATTTTCCTCTTCTTAAAAAGACACCAATCATATTGATTTAGGGCCCACCCTAATCCAGTATGACCACATCTTAATTTGATGACATCTGCAAAGACCCTGTGTCCAAACAAGGTCATATTTACAGGTGTCAGGGGATAAGAAGTAAATATATCTGTTTTGAGGGGACACAATACAACCCACAACACCAAGAGACAAGGAGCTTAGGAGCTTAGGGTAAGGGGGTGTTGTGGTCCCTGTAAACAGATTTGGCAAACCTCTACACAAAGGGAGTGGGTCAGATATGGACATGGAAATATAGGTAGCCTCATTTATATTTAAAGACACACAAACTTGAAAAACAAGACACCATTTTTACCTATAAAATTAACAAAGACTAAACGATAACACAAAAGAAGATGAAGAGAAATTTGGCCCTGAAGGATGCAATGGCAGTGTTGGGGGGATGTGCTCAGATGGATAATCGTCTTGAAGGACAATTCAGAAAGAATTATTAGAAACTTTCACTCAAATCATTGCAAATTTATTGGGTAGTCAAATATTCAAATACATTCAAATATTCAAACATTTATTGACTATTTACTATGCACAGGCATTGTTCTAAAACTTCTAATCCAATAATTCTGCTTTTGGAAATGTATCCAAAGAAAATTAGTAGAAATGCAGGCAAATATTTATTAATACATACAGGGAATCCATTGCAGTATAAAAACAGCCTAAATGGCCATCAATAAGGAAGTGATTAAATATTTTTTGCTACATTTATATATAAATGATATAATGGAATAACAAAAAAAATTTTGAAAGATAATTAAGGTTTATAAAAATCTTAATTTTACCAAAAAGGAGTAAAAATATGCATTTATTATGTGATCCCAATTTCTATATATATTTCTATATCTGACCAAACATATAGTTATTTAACATCAAATATGTGCTAGGACTTATAAAGAAAGAATCTGTAAGATCTCTGGGTAAGAGTAAAGATCAACTTATATTTTTTTTCTATTATTTTTTCTCCATTATACAGAAATTGCTGGAGAACAGGCCAGCGCATAGTAGAGTACTTTGTGCTTTTGTCATGAATAAAAACGTATCCTTAAATATAACAGAAGAATAGAAGTCAGGAAAAAAAATGTAATTTCAGTTTCAAGTACTTTCTGTTTAACAAGAGATGAAAATTTAAATTTGAATTTGAATTCACCTGTAAGGGCCGACAGGCCCTTTGGGGAAAAAGAAAGGCTGTAGGGAGTCTTCTAAATTATGCACAAGTAGAGAGAAGACTGCTCATGTGGAGAAGTTTAGAAAATCTGAGGTTGAAAATCTGAAAAAGGCTAAATGGAAAAGAGAGGAGAGGGCAGCATTTTGGGGAGAGGAGATTGCTTTTGAGAGAAAAGGGTTGAAACTCGGGGGAAAGGAGAATAATGAAGCGCATGTTTATTAGTTCCTCAGGTTGTGTTGCACCCTTGGACAAGGGGATGGTGGGGAAGAGGGGGTGGCCAAAGGGTCACGGGGGTCTTCACCAAGACTGGAAGTGATTTTGGGCTCGGCCGAGCTCCCTGGAGGCCCAGCTGGTCACACGTGTATAGCTGAGAGTTGGAGCAGGGCGTACCTCTGGGTGGAGCCCAGAAATGTCGGATGGGGCCCTCAGCATAGATGCCAGTGTTCTCGTAAGTGGGGGCAGTGAGGGCCTTCCAGGTAGCCTGTGGCCAACAAGCATGGACAGTTGAAACAGGAGAAGTTGGATAGAGGAAAGACAGTGCCTGGAGCCTGCACCAAAATAACAGATGAGGGCACTCTGAAGGTTGGTCCAAGGCTCTGTTAGTACACGGGCAAGGCATGAGGATGTGTGATGAAGACAGGACATTTCATAGCCAAAAGCTAATAAAGCCAAGGGACATGAATTCATAGTTGCCTCAATTTTCAATTTTATTCACATTTCACATTTTCAACAATGAACAGCATTTTCTTTTAGAATCAGGAAAAATAATTGAATGTCCCATCTATTCTATAGCACCTTCTTGCCTTGACCTGGCCTTACTTCTCCCACCGAAAGCAAAGACTTTTTTAGGAACTTTACCCCCATCCTGTCCTCACATTCCTCTCACCACTGAAATGTTCTTACGAAGGTCACTAATCACTTTCTAATGGTCAATCCAACCAGCAGTTTCCAATCACTTTCTTTTTTGTCTTCTTAGTCAATTAAATGCTGTTGACCACCCATCCTTCCTGGAACTTCTCCCCTGATGTCCTTGACTCTACTCTCTTATCTCTCCTCCCACTATTCTATCTGCTTCTTTGGGAGGGGGGGACCTTCCTCTTCTAAAGTCTACCTCCCAGAAGCTGGTGTTTTCTAGAGCTCTGAACTAGGTCGGCTTTGCTTCCTTCTACATTCTCCCTAGGCCATTGTATCCACACCAACCTTTAAACCCTCTTGGCTTACTTACTGCTAAGTCTGTAGGGCCTAGCCCAGCTCCTCAGGCACTAGAGGTGTGTAATGTGCAGTGGCTCACCTGGCATATTTGACGTTCAGAGCAGATCGTTATTGAACACCCCTCTCCTCTATACAACATACGTGTATTTAGTAATCACCATGAAATCATCAGTAGTAATAATTATTTTCTTGACTTGCTTTTTAACTTTAACACAATGTACAATAAAGAATAAATTTCCATTTTAAAACATTATTCACATTCAGTAAAATATTTCATAAATGAACTAAAATTTAGTCTTACCAGTTTCACACTCAGTTTTACTGTTTTAAATTGAAGCACACATAAAAACTCCAAGTTGTCAAGTGGTATGGCAGAATTGGTGAAACCAAAGTTCTCTTTCTTCATCTTTGCCATCCACCATGCTCACATTGCTTGTTTCTGATCTACTATTTAAATTCAAAAACATGTAACATCACAGGGCATAGAGATAGGAACTGCTCATCAAGAGAGTTCAAACAATTCCAAACAATTATAACTTACTCTTGAAACAAATCATGGAGTTCACATGTGTCAGAGGCTGAACATATAATGGGAATTCTCCAAGTTAATAGAAAAGACAATGTTTATGAAGGGATAAAGTATAAAAATGCGCTAATCTGAAGTTTGAAAATATATATTAAAACTCAGTGGCAACCATGGCAATTGTTCAGAATTTATAGACTAACAAAGATTTTTTTCAGGAAGTAGTATTTTATCACTAGCATTAAGACACAATAGTAAAAAGACCAAATTTTATTTAGTTTTAGTCTGTGCAGACAATGTACTCTCTTACTGCTGTCTGCTCCCCAACCCCACTGTTGGCACGGTATTGACAATAGATATTTATCAAATGGATGAATACATTTGTTAGATGGCTCCAAGACCGTCTCTTCAGTCTAACTTCTCTCCTAAATTCTAGACTTGTTTTCTTTGGGTATCTTCACTCTGCTGTCCCAGAGGGACCTCAGCTCTGTGGGTCTGCTTTTTTTTCCTGCCCTACATTGGTAAATGGCACCTAATTCCACTGAGGGCCTCCAGCCAGAAACTTGAGATTCCTGTCTCCCCATTCCTCCCAACCAGACATAAAATGATTATTCTACCTCCTACATATTACCGGACTGTGTTCTCCACCTACCCACTCTCACTAACCTGGGCTAATTGAGCACTTGATCATTCTGTCCAGGACTAGTACGACAACTACCTACTCGGTCTCTCTGACTTTTGTCTTTCTTTGCTCTAATCTCCCTGAACTTTCCTAAACCTCCTCATCTTTAAAAACGGATACGATTCTCTACTGCAGAGGATTACTGTGAGAATTAAATAGCATGTATGAAACACCTAGGATAATGTCTAGCCCATGGAAGATGTTCAAAATAATGTTTTCCTTCCTAAAATATTGTTTGATATTCCACTGCTTACAAACTCTGAATATTTTGAGAGAAAGAAATTGTATTTTGAGACTGAATTAATGAACCACAACTTTATATCCATAAAAAGCCAAATTATGCAGGTAATTTCAGTTGTATAAATGTGACCTAATTCAAAGTTTTCCCAAACTCATTTTTATTATCAGCCATAAACATTTACCCATCATTACGTTATACACACAGAAAATAAGCTATAGATATACTGACAGATATATAGAGAGATACAAGAAAACATCTATGCTTTCAAGGATTTTGTAATTCTACAAACACATGTAACTCATAGTGATACATCTATGTCAAACAAATGCCACAATCATCCACAAAAGAGAGAGAGACACACAGAAAGAGAGAAGGAAGGAGAGAGGGAGGGAGGGAAAACTCACCAAACTGATGCAATCAGAATAATATTTCAGGAGGAGAGAAACAAAGATGTGTCTTAAAGGAAAGCTAGACAGCTATACTCAGATAAGAAAATGAGAGATATGTACACTTTCCATGCCAAAAACAAACAAAAAAACAAGTGTGAGACAGAAATGCTAATGGAACACATGGCCCAGTTTGTAAAGGGCATACAATTCATGAAAAAAACATAAGAGTGAAATTTAAAATTTGGAGGAAAAATGAGACGAGTGGATGGGATTAAATGCCAACATCAGGGCTTTTCTTTGACAGCAGTGAAGCATCAGTACAGAAGCTATGAGAGCCTCGTGTCTGGCTGCCCTACATTTGGTCATCCCTCTCTATAATCCACCTTCCACTTAGCTGTCATTGTGACCTTTCCAAAACCTAAATTTGACTATGTCATGTCCTTGTTTTAATTCTCTTTCATGGTTCTTCAAATAAGATACACAAATGGACAATAAGCACACGACAAGATGCTCAACATCCCTAATCATTAGGGAAATGCAAATCAAAACCACAATGAAATACTACCTCGTAACCATTAGGATCGCTATTATCAAAAAAACAGAAAGCAACAAGTGTTGAGGAGGATGTGGATAAATGGAAGCCTTGTGCACGGTTAGTGGGAATGTAAAATAGCGCAGCCACTATGAGAAACAGAATGGCAGCTCCTCAGAAAATTAGAAATAGAACTACCACGCAATCCAGCAATTCCACTTTTGGGAATACAGACAGTCCTCAACTCACAATGGTTTGACCTATGATTTTTAGATTTTACAGTGATGTGAAAGCAATGCACATTCAGTATGCTTCTTGACTTACAATGGGATCACATCCAAATAAATTCATCCTAAATTAAAAATATCAAAACACACTTTCGAGTTAATGATATTTTCAATTAATGATAGGTTTATCCAGACATAACCTCATCATAAGGTAAGGAACATCTATATAAACAAAAGAATTGAAAGCAGGGTCTTGAAGAAATATTTACAAACCCATATTCATAGTAGCACACTCACAATAGCTAAAACGTGGAAGTAACCCAAGTGTCCATCAATGGGTGAATGGATAAACGAAATGTGGCACATCCATTACAATGGAATATTATTCACCGTTAAAAAAGGAAGAAAATTCTGACACATGCTACAACACGGATGAAACTTAATGACATTATGCCAAGTGAAATAAGCCAGTCACAAAAAGACAATTACTGTATGATTCCACTCATTTGAGGTACTAGGGCAGTTAAAATCATGAAGACAGAAAGTAGAATGGTAGGTGTCAGAGACTAAAGGAACAGGAAAGTGGGGAGTTGTTTAAGGGGCAGAGTTTGAATTTTGCAAGATGAAAAGAGATCAGGAAATTGGTTGTACAACAATGTAAGTGTACCTCACACTACTGAATTATACACTTAAAAAGGGTTAAGATGGTAAGTTTTATGTTATGTGTATTTTGCCACAATTAAAAATAACATTTAAAGTAATTTCTCTTCCATGGGCTTCCATAGACAGGATAGATTTTAAACCCTGTAGCATGACATACAAAGCTCTCCATGGTCTGACTCCCTCCCTCTGTGGAAGAAGCAGCAAACCAAAGCAGTCAACCAAAAGAAGTGGGTTATGTTTAGGTTACAGAAAAAAAAAAAGAAGTCAAGAATTATTTCATTTTCAAATATATCCTGCAATGAGGAAATATAGAGTAGAATGACTTGCAATAAGAAAATCACAAACTGAGGTTTTTTATAATCATTGAATGCAATGCTCCTTTAAGAAACACTTAGTAAAATCACTGTTTACATGGACTGGTGTACTTTTTGAACCATCATTAATTTTCACAATAACCATTGTTTTATGACGTATGTAATTTATTCAAACAATGTTTCACAAGCATTTGGAACCAGGGAATCTTATAAAGCATCTTAATGTGTGTAACAACAAAGTAAATTAAAAAGTTTATTAGCAACAGGAGGATTCTTATCTTCTCCCTGCATGTCAAAAGCCTGACAGACGTTCTCAATCCAATTGGCACGCGTTTTACTGATTAAAACCTAATTTCCATTTTTAAAGGGCAAAGCCATATTTCTGGTCTTCTGTTTTCTTCTAAAGAGGAGCATGGATGTTTTGCTTTCAGTTTCTCCTCAGCATAATCTCTCAGGCCCAGCTGCACTGACCAATCCTTGCAGTTTATATTCCAGAATACCAGACTATGTAATCCCCAAGGGACTTGTGCATGTTTGTAAAACATCCCTGATTGATTTTTATTCAAATTTTTGCTGGTTTGTGTATCTTCTCCAGAAGAATATGAGCCAGGAACAGGCAGAAACTGTCTTCTTGACGTCTGCAGCTGCAGAGCTAACACACAGACCTTATCACTCAGGAGGCATTCAATAATGTTAATTTAGCACAATTGAACTGGTAAACTTTGTAATAAATGGGCTGTTGAGAAAGCTATGATTTAGAAACGTTAATCTGACCAAAACGTGTAGGATGAATCAGAGGTGGTGCATTAGTTTCCTACAGTGCTGGAACAAATTCCCACAAACTGGGTGGCTTTAAACAACACAAATCAATTCTCTTAAAGTTCTAGAGATCAGAAATCCAAAATCCATTACAGTGGCCTCAAACCAAGGTGTCAGCAAAGCTGGACTCCCTCCAGAGGCTCTAGGGGAGAATTGTTTCCTTCCCTTTTCCAGAGCATTGCTTAGTTTATGCCCCTTCCTTCAACTGTATGTAAATCTCTCTCTCTCTCTCTCTCTCTCTCTCTCTTTCTGTCTCTCTTTCTCTCTACCCCCGCCCCCCACTTGATGACCTTTAGATCTCAATTAGGAAGTCATCCTAATATCACAGCACAGTATCCCTTTCACTTGCTGTTTAGGGACACAGTCCATATGCAGGCCTCTGATCTTCTTCTGACAGTGACACCCACGTCCTTCAGACTGGACAAGAAGGAAGCAGTCCCTGCCCTGGATCCCAATTCACACGTGGCCACTCCTGCCTCCTCTGCAGAATGTCAAATGTCCCTGACTACAGACCCTGCCTTCCTGGGTCAGAGCCCTCCTCCCTACCTGAGCTTCCCCCCTTCAACTCGACATTTTGCCACAACCTAACGTAACTGCCAGATGCCTCCCACTTAACTGGACTTTAGTTTTGGATTTCACAGCCAGGCTTACTAGATACCACATGACTTCCACGTCCCAGCTTGACACTCTAAGCCCTTTAAGAGTTCATCATTCTAACCCAGTTTCAATTTTGTTTGAGCCTGCCACATAATTGGCACATCATGAACCATGAAGTGACAATAAGGGTAAAGCTGGATATTAAATCAGGGAAAAAACTAATAACCAAGTGACTTCAGACATTTATCTGGATGTGATAACATACATTTGGTTCCTGTCACCAGGACATTGACAGGATAGAAGTGTCCATCTGCAAAATTGACAAACAGATCTCACAGGACCCATATAAGACTAAGTTTCTTAACTATAGACTCATAAAATATCTGCTTGTGCAGTAGGGAAAGTTTAACTGCTCATGAGAAGATGCCATTTGGAGGACAACAGCCTCAAATAGACCCTGGCAGAAGAGAGAGGAGAGATTTTGAAGGACTCATCCCAATAAACAGCAAACACTGTAAGGCTCACAAATCTGCCTGCAGAGAAAGAATTAATCCCAGTGTGAACTGTGATCCTCTCCCTTCATGCTGGAATACACTTACTCTTTCAAGTTCTCTGCCTTTCAAACAAAAGGCAGAATTAAACCTTTTGAGGTTGCCCTATGTTATCTACGATTAGCCTAGCTTGGTGTTGAATAATCTATTTATCTGTAGCTTTTAATCAGCTCCACAAATGACAAAAAGATGAACATAACACACACACACACACACACACACACACACATTCTCTCTCTCTCTCTCTCTCTCTCTCTCTCTCTCTCTCTCTCTCTCTCTCTCTCTTTTTCACTCACCTCTCGTTGGAATGGACGGATGCAGAAACATACAGCCCAGAATGAATTAGAGCAAAATGAGTTCAAGATGCAACAAGCCCTGAGGAAAAAATAATCCAGACACACTATGGAATGTGTTCGTCTTCAAAAATCTGAGGACTCTGCCCTAGTCCACTCTTGAGGCAGACAGATACCTCTGCCCCTCCGGCCAGGCAAGGCCTGGGACAGCAGGTGGAGGAGTCTCCAGGGGCTCAGAGCAGCCTCCGTCCCTTGGAAGAGGCAGCTCCATGCTCCACGTGCCCTGCATTTGCTTTGATTTTTTACCTCCAAGCAGGAGCCCACTGAGGCTAGGGAGGGATGGAATAGCCTCAAGAAGCCAAGCCTCTCAAATACATTGTGTCTCAAAGTAACCATGGCTTTCATTTTTTTAAAAGAAAACACTAAGGGCAATTGTGTTTTTTTCCATCATCGTTCTGATCATTTTCACCAGTCTCATCTGTGGTTGAGATACAATTTCTCAGTAACCGTCTCTGCCTACCAGTATCCATAACAGCATTAGGCAAACACAAGCAGGCATAGGGAAGAGGAAGCAATACACCAGGGCAGGGCCTGAGGTTCACAACGTAAGAGGTTGTCAAAAAATTTTCCGTGTTCCCTAGCCAGAATGAAAGACAGTGGCTTACCAGACAATGCCTACGTGTTAAACACCTGGGTCACAGAGAACTATTGAGTCCTTGATCGGGTGTTGATGCTCTCTCAGAAAGGAAGGATAGTTCTCAGACTCAAGTAAATAACATAAAGACTGTGTTTGTGATTCTTAATTCCAACTTGGCCAGTAGATGCTCTGAAATATGACAAGAGTACACTGGGCAGCTTTTTCCATCTTCTCTACGGATAAGAGCCTTAGCTATCTTTTCATGAGACAGTTCAATTACCAATGTCATTTTTATAATCTGTTAATGGACAGGGTATTGCTGTTGACAATAACTTCAGCTTTTATGGAAGACATAAACTATGCATTGCATGGAAGCCAAATGACTTAAGACAAGACACTTCTCTTAACCTCTCCTTTTACAAAATTCTGTTCAGTGTCTTATCACTAAGATAGTATAAGCACATTGAGGAGAGATATAGCTGTGCTTTATTTATTTATTTTTTAATTATTCTATTTATTTATTTATTTATTTTTGAGACAGAGTCTTACTCTGTTGCTCAGGCTAGAGTGCCGTGGCATTAGCCTAGCTCACAACAACCTCAAACTCCTGGGCTCAAGCAATCCTACTGCCTCAGCCTCCTGAGTAGCTGGGACTACAGGCATGTGCCACCATGCCCGGCTAATTTTATATATAAATACATTTTTAGTTGTCCAGCTAATTTCTTTCTATTTTTTTTTTTTTTTTAGTAGAGACAGGGTCTCGCTCTTGCTCAGACTGGTCTTGAACTCCTGAGCTCAAACAATCCGCCCGCCTCAGCCTCCCTAGGATTACAGGCGTGAGCCATCACACCTGGCCTCTGTGCTTTTTTGAATAGCTCCCTGTGCTTAACACAAAGCAGATGCTCAATTAAAAACAGTAAAATTAAACATGAGCTCTAATACCTAAAAAATATAATCTCCATGCATGTGGATAACATTGAATTATATATTTCAGAGCACAATGCAATACTAGGTGTTGTTTAGTTCAAACAACTCATTTTATAAGTGAGAAAATTGAGACACCAAGATTTGAAGTGCAACACTTTCTACCTAATGTTAGAAATGGCCAGTTTGCCAATAACAGAGTATCCATGCTGGCCTGGTGTTGCTTATGCCACTTTCAGAATGTTGTAGCCTGTTTTAGATACCACACTGAAAAGAGAAATTGATATTCTAAATTATGTCCAGAAGGGTGAAGGGTCTTGAGATAATCTCTTGCAATAAATAGTTGAATGAACTTGTACTATAAAATCTAGAGAACAAGAGACATGATGTCTGTCCTCAAACATTTGAAAGCTCATGATATCTCAGAGCAGTTAATCTTGTTATTGCTGGGAATACAAAACCAGGACCAATAATTGATTATCAGTGAGAACTGAGCTACAATGGAAGAGCTTCTCATGAAGTGATGACCTCCATGTTCCTAAATATATTCAAGTAAAGCTTGAAAAGATGTTAAATGTCAGAACCAAATGGCTAACAGTTTAAGCCAGCACTGGGCTTGGGGATTTAAATACACCATATCTAGCTCATATAACAACTCATAAATGTAGAAATTATTCTTGTTTCACAACTAGGAAACTGAGATTCAGAGGTTAAGCAGCTTAGCCAAGGTCACACAACTCACGGAGAATAGCAGAAAAACCATAAGGAGAGTCTGTAAGATTTCAGAGCCATAAGGACCATAACAGCCCCTGGCTGTTCTTATCTGTCCCACCAGGATTGGGTACTTGGGATTAAACCAAAGCAGGACATTAATTCCGTCCACTGCTAAATACTGACACTAGACCAAGAGTAAGTAAATCTATAAAGGAAAGTTGAAAACACAAGTGGCAAGACCAGCATTCAAACCCAGATCCCTCAGGTTCCAAAATCCAAAGTCTTCCCAATACCTTGAGTGGCTGTAAAACATCTCATCCTTTGACTTCCTGCTGGCTCTAAGATTCTTCAATTTTGAGATTATCTTCCAATATAAAAAATATATATAACATTTCTCAAAAAAAGTAGAGGAATATTGCTAGGTCATGGAAACAACCCAAGTGCCCGTCAATTCATGAGTGGATTATTAAAATTTGGTATTGTTTACAATGGAATATTACTCAATTTTAAGAAATGACAGTGAGCTAGCACCGCTTATATTATCCTGGATTAAGCTTAAGCCCATTATTCAAAGTGAGGTGACACAAGACTGGAAGAATGGGCCCCACTTGTACTCGCCATCAGATTGGTACTGACTGATTAACACTATGGTGCTCAAATGGTGGAGTGTTCACCAGGGGTTCAGGAGGTGAGGGGTAGACCCACATCTGAGCAATGTGGTGGGCACTGTGGAGGGGAGGGACATGCTTGAAAAGTAGTTGGGGAAGGGAATTAGGGGTCTCAACAGGGGGAAACTAACTTATGTAATTAACTACACATCTTGGTAAATGCACTAATAATCATTTAATTGTATACTTAAAATGGAGTAAAGGCATGATATGTAAAGTATACTTCAATAAAGAAAAAGAAGAGTAGAGGAAAACTGCAAAATAAAAAAAACCATACACTTAAAAACAAATAACTAGAATTGTAAAAGTTACCGTGATTCTATTATCTTTTTAATTTCAAAATATTAAGGGGGTACAAATGTTATAGATTACATGGATCACTTTTGTAATGCTTGAACCCTGGCTAAAGGTGTGCCCATCACCCAAGCAACGTTCATAGAACACATCGGGTAGGTTTTTGCCCCTCCCCGTCTCCCTCATGAGCTGACCAAAAATCAAAAATGTCATTATTTTGAAGTGTTATCTTCTCTTATTGCACGCAACAACAACAAACCATTTCTTGATTGGATTGTGACATGCAACAAAAAGTGGATTTTATATGACAACCAGCAAAGACCAGCTCAGTGGTTGAACCGAGAAGCTCAAAGCACTTCCCAAAGCCAAACTTGCACCAAAAACAGGCCATGCTGCCTGTTTGGTCCACTACAGCTTTCTGAATCCATGAGACACCATTACATCTGAGACATATGCTCAGCAAACCGATGAGATGCACCGAAAATTGCAACACCTGCAGCCGGCACTGGCCAACAAAAAGGGCCCAATTCTTCTCTACGACAATACCCACCCTCAGGTCACACAACCAACACTTCAAAAGTTGAACAAATTGGGCTACGAAGTTTTGCCTTATCCTCCACATTCACCTGACCTCCCGCCAACCGACTGCCACTTCCTCAAGCATCTCCACAACTTTTTGCAGGGAAAATGCTTCACAACCAGCAGGATGCAGAAAATGCTTTCCAAGAGTTCATGGAATCCCAAAGCACAGATTTTTATGCTACAGAAATAAACAAACTTATTTCTTCTTGGTAAAATGTGTTGATTGTAATGGTTTCCTATTTTGATTCATGAAGATGTGTTTGAGCCTGGTTATAAGGATTTAAAATTCACAGTCCGAAACCACCGTTATGTTTGAACCAACTGGTCCCTCTCTCTGGACCAGCAGAGTACAGTAAAATCA
Organism: Lepilemur ruficaudatus; assembly: GCA_963574885.1. Classification (NCBI taxonomy): domain Eukaryota; kingdom Metazoa; phylum Chordata; class Mammalia; order Primates; family Lepilemuridae; genus Lepilemur; species Lepilemur ruficaudatus. The sequence goes on along the minus strand of CAUYRT010050524.1, from coordinate 27,030 downwards.
ACTTGGGTTGCCTCAGCTACTCTCTTGAGATAGCTCAGGGGACAGAAAGACTTCAAGAGCAATTTTTTTTTTTTTTTTTTTTTTTTACTGATTCTGCTTTTTCAGGATGAAAGGATTTATTTTAATACTAAAAAGAAGTAATTTACAGATTAACATTTGATTTTATCATAACAACATGAACCACTTAGCTTTTCTTAAGGACTTTCCTAATGCAAAGAAAATGCCTTAATCTGTTCTAATTCTACTCAAATCTTTCAGGTAATCCTTGTATAGAAAATAGGATGGCATCACCTTACACCTCCTGTTTGAAACTCCACAGAAACCTGGAAATTAACTTTTTGGAGCCATGGCCCTCTGTGAAAGTCTAACGAAGGTTATGGGTCTTGTCTCCACAAAAATGTATATAGCACACATACCCAAACATTTCCTTATACTATATCAGAAATTTTTCTTCACACAAATGAGGACAAAAGTCTTGAGCTGAGTTTCCACTTTCTGACTAGCAAGAGCTGCTGTATCCACCCTCTCTCCCAAAAATCTAACATGGTGAAACTACAGAAATAGAATATATACATCTGACCTTACACCTGTGTAAGTCATGTAAGTGTGGATTTTTTTCTAAGTGCAACAGGCAGCCAATAAATGGTATGAGTAGAGGACAGATGGCACCCCTTGGAAGTCAACACTCGACAAAAACCCTACTTCCATTATCTTTCTCTACTCCAAGCTAACGGACAAATGCACCATTTTCAGGGCACATGATGTCATCAAGATCTCTAACGTGCATGGATTTTCTTATTTGATAATATAAACCTTTCAGATGGGGCAAATTTAATTACTAGTATAGTTTTACTTTTTATAAATAAAGTATTATTCTCACAAAATGTAATAAAAATGATTCAAATAATCTAACAATAATTTCATAATGGACCAGATAGCCTGCTTCTTCAAGTTCATTAGCTCCATATTTCCACTGCAAATATTAAATATAAATATATATATTTCATCACACTAGATTTTCACATACTTTACATTGTCACTAAAAGGAAATTCTTGTTCCTCTGTAAGTATTTCTAAGATCAATTCTCTTAAAATAGCAATAATCATTCTACCCACATTTAAGCCCTAATATGATTTCTGAATGGAGCAACATACCTGTCTGTGGGCTTCTGGGTACCACACTGAAGCTACTTTCTGTTTTCTTATAGATTGTTTTAAAGGAAGGAATGTACTCAATTTGTTTATCCTTGTTCTGGTGCAAAAATATCATGGGATTCTTATTTGGTGTCTATTCTCTCCAATCCTCTGATTTGCCTCGTCAGATTTAAAACCATTTAGTATCTGCCACATCAACCTCATACTAAAAGAACCTTGAAAAGTCCTGCAGGGCCAGATTCTTGACCATTAGTCATGTGACAAAGCTTTCTGCACCTAGGAACGGATGGGCTTGATAAACTGTCAAATATCATCCAGCTCCACAGTACCACAAAGCCTTGGCCTTATGCATTATGTTACATTGTAAAATTGTAAAATATAACATGATGCATAAAGTTACAATAGGGGAAGGGAATAAAAGCATGAAAGTTCTATACTATTCTTAAATGATTGCTCCTTTTCTGATCAATTATTCATACTACTTTATTATATTTCTATTAGAAGATAAACTTTGCCTTTCAGTGTATTAAAAGAGAAAGAAAAATCGTAATTAGACATTATAAAGGACAATCATCTCTATTTTTAAAAAGAGCAACGTGTGACCCCTAGCCGTAGGAAAGCAGTGGTCAAAACAAAAACAAAGATCTGGACCATTAGAAACCTCTTCGACCTATTTAAGCTAAGACAGGAGTGTCTGTCACCGCTTAAACTTTAAAAGAAAAGAAAGAAATCTCTCCAGTAGATGGCTGGGAAACCAGTGGGGCTAGTATCTGATTATTACTTAACATAATTGTAAGTACAGAATAAAAGGGACTTAATTGGAAAATGTGGAAATTGCCTGGAACTTCATATCTTATAAGGCTCATTGCTTTATAAAAAGGACCAAGTAATTAACGGTGTACTGGCAAAGAAGGCATTGAAGTTTGCCTGATTTCTGACCAGAATACTCTAAAATTTTACCCTAGACCAACAGAAATAAAGCCATACATCATAATATTTAATCTTAATATCAAATGTTCAAATAAACTATCAAGTAAAAAGTATATAGTTTGCAATAACAGCCCTAAAGATTACAATTTAAATATGAGTTGTCCATAAAGAAAAATATTTAAATCACCTTTAATAGGTGATACTTTTTTCTGTACTAGACATAAAAGGAAATAGTCAATACAAGGACACTTCATTCTACAAGAACTCAATTCTGGTATTTTTTAAAAGTATTTAATACATTTGACAGTAAGTCAATCTAAACATGTGGATATATTCCATACGTACGTTTTCCCACCTTAGAAGCAGTTTGTTTCGTAGGCTGAAATTCTAAGAAAAACAAACATCAACAATCACGTGAAAATATTTCGAGGGAAGCTCTAAATCAGTTAATGTATTCTTACTACAGATACTTGTAAAGTGTTTAACCTGATAAGCAAATAATCAAAATAATCATTAAGAGGCAAAATAACAGAGATGGAAAAGCAGAGAGATTTTAAAGAGAAAAACTAAAAGTAAATATTTTAGAAACACTCTAAAGTAGCATTTGTGTTGTGATAATTCCAAGAGCATTATAGGTCCAGGTTCTAAGGCCAGTTCTCAAGAAGTTCATTATATATTCTTACCAATTTTGACCAAAACTAAAATGAGCTATTCCCAGGATGACAGTGTCTCAACAAGGACCTCATTGTCCTAATGGCTACACCTCCTCCTGCCATGGTTACTGGCTACTGATGGACTTCTCCACCCACTGCGTTTTTAGAAATAGAATACAACACTATGCTTTAAAATAAGCACACTGACAAAATAATACGACATACCATTAATTAACATTTTATTTATTATTTAAGCAAAGATATACAATTAGGGTGATCTTTAAAGAATTTCAAATGCCTGAAGATAATTTGTTGGCCCAATTTCTGAAAAGCTGGAAGGGTTGAATTTTGTCTCTCTATATACAAAAAATAAAATGAAGTATGTGTATGTTTTTAATAACTATCTAGATTCCTTAAGAAATCTGTTTGCAAACTGTGATTTTCAGAGTCCCAGGTCTCTAATTAGGTTAGGAAGGTACCGTCACAGCTGAGGGAGGTGGGGATGTCGAGGGCACAGGGCTTCCTTCTTCTTGCTTCACTCCATCCCAAATGCATCTGTTTTCTGCAGTGGGATCCCACGTAACATTTTATCTGAAAATGGAGTTCTGCTTTAGAAAATATATAGTTTTTAAGAAATTACATTAAAGTCATAGATGACCAGGTGATAATTTTCTAGGATAAAGAAAATTAAAGTGATAATAAAAGAAGAAATGGAAAGGTCCAACATAAACACGTGAACCGAGAAAAGGGACAGAGGAACCAGGGTAAGTAGACCATGGCTCATCTTTTTCAGAATTTCATCAGCTTAAGTCTTTTAAAAATTTACTAGTTGAGTTATGCAATCTCTTGTTTCCATACTCTTAGCCCAGTGTACACATAACGGGTATACAGTTGTCATGGTTAATCTTACGCATCAACTTGACTGGGTTAAGAGATGCCTACTTAGCTGGAAAAAATATTATTTCTAGTGTGTCTGTGAGATTGTTTCCAGAAGAGGTTAGCATTTTAATCAGCAGACTGAGTAAAGATCTGCCCTTACCAATGTGGGCAGGCATCGTCCGATCCATCAAGGGCTTGACTACAATAAAGGCCAAGAAAGGGTGAATTCTCTCTCTCTGTTTCTTCTTTTTGTTTTTTTGTTTTTTAATTTATTTATTTTTTATTTTTTTAATTTCAGAATATTATGGGGGTACAAACACTTTGGTTACATAAATTGCCTTTGCTCAGCCATGCCCATCCCCTAGACAGCACACACTGCACCTGTTAGGTGTGAGTTTACCCATCCTCTCTTCCCCCCTTCCACCTGCCTGACACCCAATAAATGTTATTTCCATACGTGCACATAAGTTTTGATGGATTAGTACCAATTTAATGGTGAGTACATGTGGTGTTTGTTTTTCCATTCTTGCAATACTTCATGTACAAGAATGGTCTCCAGCTCCACCCAGGATAATACAAGAAGTATTAGTTCAATATTTTTAATGACTGTGTAATACTCCACATTTTATTAATCCTTATACATATACCACATTTTATTAATACTCATGTATTGATGTGCACTTGGGTTGTTTCCATACCTCTCTGTCTCTTATTGATCTGGGACATTCATCTCCTGCCCTCAGACACTAAAACTCCTGGGTCTTGAGCCTTTGGACTCAAACTGGGAGTTGCAGCATCAGCTCCCCTGGTTCTCAGGCCTTTGGACTTGGACTGAATACTACTGGCTTTCCTGGTTCTCCAGCTTGAAGACAGCAGATTGCGGGACTTCTCAGCCTCTATAATCATGTGAAGCAATTACCAATTCCCATATTAATAAATAAATAAATATTCTATTGATTCTGTTTCTCTGGAGAGCCCTAATACAACAGCCATGTGCTTGCCAGTGTGTACATAAAGCTGTAGGATAATGGTCAGCCAATATTATTATTCCTGGAGCTCTAATCTTATTTAATGCCATCTAGTTATATTAAAACAAACTTGGATGTCTTATTGAATGAATCAAAAGTTCAGTAAATTTCAAGACAAAACAGCCATCTTCTCAAAAATTATAAACTTGCCGAGGGCCACTGTGATCCCAAGCCCCCAAAGGTGTGCTTTGCTCCTCACCACGCTTGGAGAAGTCACTGAAGAGCACAGGAAAACCCTATGGTAACGTGCCCCATGATGATGCTACTACTGATTGGCTATTGGTTCCCAACCCCTATTCTCAAAAGAGGTGGGTTAAATGTTCTCATCTTCTGCAGCAGGGATGGGAGAGAAAAGAAAGAAACGAATGCCCAGTGTACATGTATTTGTAATAATCAGTCTATTTCTACACAGGTGATAATGAAAAAGAAGGTTTTATCTCTTTATTTTCATGCAGCAACTAGTAGGCTGATCAATAAATGCTTTTTATTTTCCTTGCTATCATGAGCCTCTGCGTTTTATGCACTTGATTTTTTTTTGGACCTTATTTATAGCATTAAGGCAGGGTTTACTGCACTTAATTTCCCTGAACCTTTTATTGGCCAAGACAGCAACCTGCCTAGATTGTAGTTATTTCATCTGTAAAATGAAAATTTGAGCACCTTAGGAATGAAGATTTTGAAACACAAATGCTTCCCTTCCCCCATGACCATGGCAGTCATGAGCCTGGGTATAGTCTTGGAACCCTTCTCCTCACTGCCAAGAAACCAAATCCAATCAACTTGGGATGAATTATAAATTTTATTTGCCATCCCCAGACTGGATTTTTTCCACATATTCTGCAAGCTGTAGGTTTTATGAGTGACATACTGAACAAGAGTCATAAACACACAGTCCTTCTCAGAAAAGCCAGTGCAAGCTGTATGCTTTACATAGACTTTCTTTGGCTAATGCCATCGGCAGGGAGGGCTGCCAACCAGTCGCTCTGGCCACAACTAAGGTAGAACACATAAATTGAAAGTAGTTATCTACAACAGTGGTCCCCAGCCTTTTTGGCACCAGGGACTGGTTTCATGGAAGACAATTTTTCCACGGACCAGAGGTGGGGGAATAGTTTCAGGATGATTCAAAGTGCATTACATTTATTGTGCTGTCAAACCTCTTTGCTAATGATAACCTGTATTTGCAGCTGCTCCCCAGCACTAGCATCACCATCTGAGCTCCACCTCAGATCATCAGGCATTAGATTCTCATGAGGAACCTGCAACCTAGATCCCTCGCATGCACAGTTTACAGTAGGGTTCGAGCTTCTATGAGAATCTAATGCTGCTGCCGATCTGACAGGGGATGGAGCGCATGGAGTGATGCCAGCCATGGGGAGTAGCTGTAAATATGGATGAAGCTTCGCTCACCTGCCACTCACCTCCTGCTGTGCAGCCCATTCCCAACAGGCCAGTGAACAAATGGTTCCAGTCCTCAGCCCGGGGATTGGGGACTGCAGATCTATAAGATGGACACAAGGAAAGCCAACCCCCACTGAGATACCCCTCTTGGTCATTGAATCTTCTCTTTGGGGAATTATGAACAGAAGGCACACGCAGAAAAAGTCTGTCAAGTCAAAATCGAGCTGGATCCTATATGATTGACAAAACTGAGCTATCATTCCACTTCTGCAGAGGCTCCTCTATAACCTAGTCAGAAAAGAAAAAAAAAAACCTGGCCCCAAAATAACAGGGACATGGAGATCAGAAAGGTTAAATAACTTCCTCAAAGTTGCATAATTTAAGGATTAAGAAAAGCAATGGTTTCTAGTTGTTTCTCATTTCATGACATGTTCAAAGAGGGCACAGTTTGGATTAGAAGACTGGAGTTTAAAGTTGTGCTTTTCCGCTCTAACTTTCTTAAGCCTCTTCATCCACATCTCTTCATTTATACTCTATCTAGCGGAGGATTGATAATGGCTTTTTCAAATGTTTGTTGTGAGAGTTAGAATTTAGCTGTGTAAAGCAGCACCTAACATAGTCCCTGACACATGCCCAGTGTTTTAAAAGTGGCAGCCATTTGCAATGGATCAGTCAAGTAGCACATGCAGGTGTCGTAAGGGAGAAGGAAAAGTGAACAATTAACTTTGAGATTTATCAAATGAGGGACTTTGGGGGTGGTAATGCTGCTAACCAAGATAGAAAACATTAATTTCCATTGCACAGCTACATACCTCAAAAGAAAACACTATTAAGTGAACAATCAGAGAACAGAAATTATTAAGCTTCAAGAGACTTCCAGAAATCATCCATCTACGTCTCCGCCTTATGTAGGTAAACAATTCAGAACAAATAGTTGCCTCTTTTCTTCTTTAAGGTCACTGGGAAAAGAAAATAAGTAGCATCCCTGTACATTCCATTTCAGTGTTTGATCCCTTTACTGTCCTGAAGATTTTCATTAGATCCAACTGCAATCTTTCCTACCTTAGCGTAAGCCCTGTTCATCTTATTCTCTCCTTTGCTGATAGAAAACTTGTTCAGTTTTATGGAAATAAAACTCTTCCTAGATCGTAGTTATACTTTGCCATCCCTTCCAAAAGCAAACCAATCTCTGTTATTTCTATTTTTTCCATAGCATCATTTTCCAGCTCATTAATCATCATTTTCATCCCTTCTTGAAACATCTTCCTTTCGGTTGCACTTTTTAAGAGATGACAATAATGAAAATTATTTTATTACCCTGGAAAATGAACATTCTTATCATTTAACTTGTTGAATTCTCTTCCTCTTCCCCATCCAAACATAACAAAACAATTATTTAACCCTGATGTTTTACTCCCTGCGAAGCTTGAATTTTGTTTAATTAGCTGTTAAGTCACCCATGTGCGAAAAGATAGAAAATGTTTGAGAACAGGTTTTTAAATTTCTCCCTCAGATTATTTACATTATAATAAAAATGACACTTACATTCTAATAAGACACCAAAACCATGCTGAAGACATTACAGGTACGTAAAGATGAGATGTTAAAATTAAATTCTTGTTTTAGATTTTGGGTATTTATAATAACCTCACATTTTTTTTTTTTACTGTTTCTTAAGAAGTCAACACTGAATGGAATACAGAATTTTAAAAATTAAGGCTAAAAATATTGAACTGCTCATTGACAGTTGCGTGAGAGTCAGCCTGCAGCAAGTGGGAAGAAGCACTTAGTACTGTCGCTAACACAGAGGGCGAGATCCCTGAAACACCGTGAACAGCCCTCAGTTAAAGAGGGACTCTGAATAGACGGATAAAATCTCTTTCAGGTATATTTGGACACCAAAAGGAACACGGGAAACTCGATAACTGTGCTCCCTAAAGGCCCACTGAAAGAAAATGGAATAAAGAAACTCAGATGTTCCTCAGAACAAGCTTAATTAAAGTTTCTCTCAAAATCTGGTCTTTTGGAGGAGGGAGGGTGAAAAAAATGAAGAGTGAGGTTTTTATAAAATCTGAAATCTGTTTCTTTTCTCAATCTTTCACCTGGGGCTAAAACAAGAAAAAAGAGAAATTGTTTTCTTATATCTTCCTCTCTCTGCTTCTTGCATTCATAGTTCTCATGAAATCTTTTTTTTTCCCCCCAAAAAAACCTCTTGCCTTGACTGATAGCTTTTGCTTAAGGCTTAATCTATGTTTTTCCCTCATAACTGAATGGCATTGTGTCCAAGATACCCTGCTGTGGTACAGCAAATCACACTTCCCTGCGTCTCCATCATGCAGTTAAAGGCTATCAGAATTATCTCAGAGGCGACAGGTTTCCGTTATCAAAGGATGATAGAACTGTCCCTGGTGAAGAAAACACCTTGTAACTGTTTTTAAAGATCCCTCTGCAATATTCAAATAGTTCTGAATAAAGAAAAAAAGAACTTAGCCCTTTCAAAGAAAAAGAAACAGCTAGAAAGCATTAGTGAAGCCAGGCTCTAAAACTGCAGAGTTTGGTCATTTAGTGATCTATGGCTGTGTCATGCAAAGAACTTCCCCAAGAGATCTGAGCATCCGAGGAGCCACGAGACTGCTGAGTCAACCTTGGCCACTGGCATACATCCAAGATGCTCTCCTGATTGGAAGGAAAGTTGTATACAAGAGAGAAGGTACTTTGGGGAAAGGTGGTTGTTTGTTGTTTGACTTTTCACTAAGATAAACAAAAAGCTTAAAGCAGAGGCTTTCTGAGCTACACCCACCCACAGCCTACTTTCCCACAGCCTTCAGTGAAATAAGCACACTGGGCAAATAGCAAGGCCATCAGGCTTCAGGCTTTTCTCTTTTTGATTCCTTCCCTTCTCTTCTTCTTAAGCTCTTTTGCTTATCCAACGAATGCTTTGCCTATCTTCTCTGCAGTCAGATTCAGAAAGAATATCAATTATTTTAAACTTTTAATGACCATACTGATTGTACTTTCGTATGAAATGAATATCCTGGGTAACTGCTTCCAGGCACTTATATTTTTAAAATTCTTTAATATACGAGTATACATTGAAGATTTTTGGTTTGAGGGACCAAAAGGCTTTCCGTGAATTCTTACTGTATTTTCTAATACTGAATTTGCCCTGAATAAGGAGAAAGAAGAGACACTGACTCTCCTAAGAACATGAAGCCGGCCAACAGCCTACCTGGGGTTCAGCAGGACCTATTTCCCAGTGCATGCCTTTCTTAAGGGCAAGGGCAATTACCTAACCATTCATCCTGGATTTCCAATTGTCAGGAGTAAGCCTCTGAACCTTTTAAAAGAATTTCCCTTGTAAAATCAATTTTATCGAGGGATGGCAAATATCACTTACCTTAGACTCACTACTAAGCTGATCTTTCTTGTATTTGTTTAGCTCAGATGTGTCTCCAGTGAGAAAGCCTGAGATATATTTGTCTTATAACTAGAACAAAAATTAAGTTTTTGTTCATTGAGCATTCCCAGGGCACCTTGGCACAGCAGAAACTCAACAGATCCACAGATGGGGTCTCTCTACCCTAGGGCAGCAGTTATCAACTATTTCACCACTAAGGCCTTCTCATCATTTCCTCCCCTAGACCTCACAATTTGAAAGATTTTGTCTACAAAGATGTGCATATTAATTAATAATTCATTTTACCTTTTTATTAATCTAACAAATACAGCTGCCAATAATCAGAACTCTGGATAGATTGAGATAAATAGATTACAACAATGGAGTTTTATAATCCCAGCCCAAAGCAAAGAAACTTGACATTTTAATTAGTCTGTTCAACATTGTTGAGAATAGATGTATAATTCCTCTGAGATTTTTCAAATCATCAAAGAAAAAAAGAGCACAGATTTTCATTACCATCCTGTGGACCTCCTAGCTAAGGATATAGAGCCCAAGGGCTCTCTCTCCCTCTTCTTTTCTTTATCCCCCAGAATTTCTCTCTTATCTAGTGCTGGATTCCAAAATACCAATGAAACATACTTGTCCATCAAGCTATTAAAGTCTCATCCACTTTGTTCCCCATTTTATGTTCTGATTCTTACTTCCCAGTGAAGTATTCACTTGGGCTTCTAGTGTGGTAGCACACACACACACACACACACACACACACACACACACACACACCCAGCTTGGCCCAGCTATGGCCCATGCTTCTAAACAACCCTCACAGAGAATGTTTTGAAGGTAGGTAGTAGCTCTGCCAAGAATGCCCAAGCAATTCATTTTGGTTGGAATACATCTTTCAATAGAAAGCTTTGTCAATTCAGTGGGGGAAATACAGTTGTTCCTGAGAATAAAATGGGTGGTTTAAGGATTTTTTTTTCCTTTCATGTTCCCTTTTATTTGGGGGCGGAAGAAAGGAATATTTTATTAGCAGAACATCAGTTAATTAACTGCACCCTGTACATTTCAAATGGTTTAACCTGAGGTTGTGTACTTAAAATCTGACAAGGTCACCACACAAAGAGGGAGTAGGTGAATGGAGTCCCTGCCCTCCTAGAATCTCCAAATACAAAAAAAAAAGGACTCTTCTATACTAAGACAAGCATTTATACTACAGATTTAGCCTGTATATGGTACTTTCTTTAAAACACAGTTGTTTATCATAAAGTATTGTGGGACTAGGATGTTTGACCACACTGAAGTGACATCCAATATATCCACTTCCTGAAATCTGCTCTTGGAATTGCCTCACTCTTTTAACCAGCAATACAGACATTTCAGAGACAATTCTATTTGCTGCTGTAAGTGAAAATGATCTCAAATGATATGCCCATAATTATCTGCATGCCTTCCATTAACATTTTCTCTTTAAAATACATTAGTCACTTTAGCTAGACCTTTGCTTCCCCCCATCTTGGATGCCCATTTGCCTGGGATCAGCGAGAGGAAGAGTTCACTCTCCACTGGGCCATTCCATACCTCCCTAATGCTTGTCAGATCGCCGGACTCTCCTTCACCAACGAGCCGAAGAGGCCGGGGCATGCACGTCCCTCACCAGGGCTATAGGCAAGTCTCACAGAAATAGGAAACGAAAGACAAAACAGATGAATTACGAACACTCATACAATTCAGAGGAGTACAAGGTTCTGCTAAGCTTTAGAGAAAAAATACCCAGCATCAGCACATCTTCATCAAGACAAGGTTCTTTTCCAATGTTCAATATCCGTTACCTCAGTCCTCAAAAGCCTATAAATCTACAGAAGATGTAATTTGTGTTAGAACTCTAGCCAACACTTTAAAGTAATTGTATAGAGGTTTGATGACACTGAGTCTCCCCTCCAAGACTTTTACACGCATTCATAACAGCAGCCGTGACAGGTAGTAGATTTGCTGCCTCTCCTGACAGAACAGTATGGCGCCAAGAGGCCATTTCTCTTGGGCTACTCCTGAGCTAAGCACTTACGGGTGGGTTGTGTGCTCTCTGTGCTATTCAGCAGAGTGCAGAGACTAGACTCCGCTGCCAGTTTCTGCTGTCTTATTTGCCTTTGTTGATCAGATGTAGTCACACCACTGTTTTGCCTAAGCTGCCCATTCCCTGGTGGGAAAATTGAAGCAAGTCAGAAACTCCTGGCTGTATCAGAACAGTGACTTCATGTCAAAGCTTCCTGCCCATGTCATTATATAGCTTCTCCTGGAGGTCTCTCTGTCAGACTCTGTTACATCCCTGACCTACTGTTTGCTGATGGCTGCTAGCAATCATCCGAAGAATATTTTCTTACATAGACCTTTGTCTTTTGGGTCATAAAATCCTACCTTCTCACCTGGTTCCAGGCCCCAGGACCTCTGGGGCCCTGCAGTGACATCTTATTCTTCCTGTTCCAGGCCTCTGTGATTCACCACTCACAGGAGCCCAGAACAACATGGGGAATCCCACCCTCCCCTGGACAGTTAATGCCTCATCTCCTCTACTCTAAGGACTTGCCTAGAAATAACGTAATTCCTCACCCCCACAGTTAACCGGAATGACTCAAATTTTTGCCAAGCAGTATGAGTAAGTATATATCTATTCCCCTCCAAATTAGAAGTTTCCTTAGGTTAAGAAACAATGCCTTTTTTAGCCATCTTTACCTGGAAGCTTTTTGTAGTAAGCATTCAAGGAATGTCGGTTGAATTTAATTGAAACAAATATTTCTGTTTTTAAGTATTAAAGAAAACTGTTTAGCCCAGTTGGAGCTGCTTCTATGTGAAGGAATTTGGGTGATTTAGTACACAGGTTCCCAGGGCACGTGTGTGTAGACCAGAGTGGGGAAGCCAGAAGGAAGTTCATCCATCTCTAGCAGACCACTTCCAAGCGCCACAGGCCTCCCCTCGCATCCATGCCTCCTTCCCCACCCCTCACAAGAATCTCTGCATGAGAGATGTTACTGAAGCCAGCATGCTGTGCCTGTGCACATTAAAAGAGAGAAAACAGATAGGGTTTGAGAACCACTCATCCACTGATGGATGATCTTAAAGAACTTGCAGCAGTAACCGTGTACCAGGAGATGTGATGTTGGGTGACAATAGGATTTATTACCAGCCTGTGAATGTTCACCTGAAATGGAGTGAAATGGGGCAGATTGTGAAGAACTAAGAAGCCCAATATAACCCACTGTGAAAAGCAAGGAGCCCGGGCAGCCAGTCACTGCAGCCAGCAGGCGAGGCCTTAGGAAAAGGTGCTTTTTAAGGAATTATAAACTAAGTGGGAAGATCTCTACAGGGATGATGCTGATGTTATCTGCCTTAACTGTACACACACAAAAATGAAATATTGGGACCCACTCCCTAATAGAGAGAAAGAGAACAACTCCTTAAGGACATGGAAAGACCAGTCCAGTGAATGTGATCCTGCCTTCCAACATGCATCCTAAAGACTTGTGGAATAAACCAAGGCTTCTCTACCTTATACTAACTCCTTAAAACCCTTCAAACCTCAGGGGACAGAGGTCCGTTTGTGTAGGATCTTTTCTAACATGTACATACACATACTCAAAACATACCCACACTGCTTTTCACACATAGCCTGAACCAGAAGTCCCCCTTCTGTGCTCCTATAGCCTCCTATTAGCACCTGTAGTTACCTGGGCCAGGGCTTAGGGATGGGATGGGGATGGGGTTATCAAAGAGCAGCAAGAGAGGTCCTTTGGTGTTCGAACTGTCCAGTATCTTGACTATGGTAGTAGATACATGAACCTACATAGGTGATATAAATTATATAGAACTTACACATACATGTAATAAAACTGGGAAAATCTGAATAAGATCAGTGGATTGTATCAAGGTCAACAACCCAGTTGTAATATTATACTATGGTTGTGCAAAATGTTACAATTGGGGGAAACTGGGCAAAGTATATAAGGATCTCTATTATATTTCACAACTGCGTGAGAACTTAACAACTATTTTGATGAGAGGTAGACAGAGATAGAAGAGACATAGCAACAAATTGCAACACATCAACTTGTTTGGATTCTATTGATTTTAAGCTATAAAAGAAACTTTAGAGCAATTGGGAAAATTTGAATATGGACAGAATGTCAAGTTCATATTATGTAATGATCGTTAATTCTTTTAGACATAATGGTATTGTGGTTTCGTAGGGAAAAGTTTCCCTTTTTAGAAGACAAATGGTAAAGTAGTTTGAGATGAAATGCAAGAATGTCAGCAATTTCCTTTCAAATGTGTGTGTACACTTATATGTGCATGTGTATATATGTACATAAGCATATGTATATTTAATATTATTCATTTAAAATTTCTGTATGTTCAAGTACTCATAATAAAACTTGGATAGAAGTTGAAAATATTATTGAAATAATTATGGACTAAAGAAATAATCAGAGATGGGTTTAAAAATTGATATACCATTATTCGTGCTCAGTATTATTTATAACAGAAAAAAAATAGAAACAAGTGGAATGTAAAGCAACTAGACTGTGAGCTCCATGAAGGCAGGGACCTTCCCTTGGTCACTGGAGCATCCCCAGCACCCAGAGCAGTACCTGGCACAACGTAATCATTCAAGAAACATTAACTGAGTAAGTGCATAACATTGAAGAGATAAATCAATTTGTAGTGCTATAACGAAATATTAGCAAACACTTTAAATCTGCCTTTCAAGAATATATAATGGCATAGGGAAATTATCTACTTAAAATAGCTTACGAGGTCCTATCTAATCCCAAACGCTAAAGATAAGTTAAGCGACTAATAGACAAACAAATGGGCAGGAAGTATAATAAGTTGTTAAAAGCAGCTATTCCTTGCTATGAGGTTATGGATGGTTTTGGTTTCTTGTTATATTTTGTTATATTTTCTAAGTTGCCTAAAAAAAATGCTTCATGTTACTTTTTAAATCAGAAAGAAAACATGAATAAAAATGGTTTATAAACTTTGATATCTAGTAGGTGGGGTTTGAGTCTTGACTCTTCTTTAACCACCATCCATGGAACACCCTTGTACCTATGTAGTCCTGAGTTGGGCACAAAAAGTTTTTCTTCCCTACTATGTTGATCTGCCTCTAAAAGTTAGGATTCCACATTAACTCCCTATCTTACACTCCAGTTCTGAATCCCTGTCCCAGGACCTAAACCACAAGTAACTGAAAGCCCCTGTACCCTGGTCTGTTCCTCTTAGCCATTCTTCCCTGAAAAAATAATCCTGCTCTCCATACCTCTCATCCACCACCTTTACAAACAGGAGTAAGTCAGGGTTAGAGTTAGGGCCATTTTTTGGATCGCCTTCCTACTGTGTCCTGCCTTATAGGATTAGTCCTCTTAGAGGCAATGACTGCCTCGTCCTGCCTGAGCTCTGTATCCTTGTGACCACAGCACTGGACAGACTAGCTTCCCTTTCAGGGACAGCCTTTGTGGCCAGTTGTCTTCCCAGCCTAATCGTCAGTTACTAACTCCCTCCATTAAGGTTCCCAAATGGCCCAAGCTAGTACTCACTCCCCTTATGACACCACTTCAAGAGCTACACGGGCAGAGCCATGTGTGCAAGAGCCAAAGCATTTCATCTATCTCTTCACAGATCCTCCATTCTATTTTTTTACAGAGCAATAATCAGATGGCTTTGAGAATAATATATTGTAATATACTAAATGTTTTTCATTAATCTCATGCATGTCAAATAGGACTTAGGTATAATGTCAAGTCAGCTCATCTCCAAGAGAAATGAGGCACTGTCAATTAGGTAGCGAATTAAGATTCTCTTTTATTGATCTCTTTGAGTAACTCAAGCCAAGGGGAAGTTTTAGGAGATAATTAAGATTCATCAGAGCTAAAGGAAGATGATTTACATATGAAACTTAAAGTTCTATACAATAATTACTTAGCATGACAAGAAATAGACACAGAGAAAATAAAAGTGTTCTAAGAAGAACAGAATTTGGACAGAAGAATACTTGGCACTATGGAGGTGAGGAGATGCTGTTCTTTAAAAGCTTATAAAAATGGGTACACATTAGCTTATAATGAGTTTCAGTGATAAAGTGTTGACTAAAGTTATATTTATTGCCCTTTCAGACATTATCAGGAAGCCTTTTCCTAAGATTAAGTGGAAATCAAAGGTGACAAGCTGTTATCTGTTACATGAAGTTCCAGAGCCATTTTGGAAGAGAGAAGGGAAGAATATTAGTAAGACAGATTAAATATAAAGTTATTAAGTTGCTGCCAATATATACAAGATTGTGTGATAAGCAAACCTGAAGTCTCAAACTAATATTATGTAATATTTTTTCTAGAACATCATTTGATATCAGAGACAGGCAGAAACTGGAGCTTTTTATCCTTGCAAACCTCTGTTAAGAAACTCATCTTAACTATTCACTCACCTGAGACAGCACACATTTAAAACAAGGAGCTAGTTCTTCCTTGCTTATCAGAAATGGGGTGTCCCTGAGGGCAAATGGAGGGGTTGTTGTCCAAAAGTCCCCTAAGAGCCTCTCTTGTGCTTAATTGTTCACCCTGCTGCAACATCGGAGGGAGGCTGCAGATGCCCAGGCAGGTAGATTGCGGCATGAGTTCATTTCTTCAGTGCCGGCCTCTCAGTATTAGGAACAGTACACTTCACCTGGACCCTGACTGGTGTCTCTTTCGACAAAACCATTATTGTACGTGAACGTGCATAATTCACTTCCAATTGACATGGAAAGGAAGAATTGATTACTTTGAAAAGCAAGTCATTTATTTACTTCAGCTACCAAGATATTAACTGTTTCCCAACAGACGAAAGAGTGGTGTTTTATTTCTGATAAACTTAAGGAAATAAAGGACTAGCTGTGCGCAAGTGAAAAAGCCTACCTTAGCACTTTGTCTTCAGCTGCCTCTATGCTGACAGTTCTCCATGGCAGCAATGAGAAGGGACAATTTTTCATTCCACAGGACTGTACATTTCAGGACATTTAGCATCCCTGTCCGCACCAACTAAATTCTAATATTTTTCCTAGGCATAATGACATCCTAAAAGCCCTTGGACATTTCTGAATGCCCCGTCAGGAGCATTTCTGAATGCTACTGACCCCATTTGAGAACCACTGATGAATAATTAGGCTTATTTCAGATATCATAGACCAAGGAGTTAGGCTCCTCCTTTTTAAATAAAAAAAAAAATAAACTTTTTATTTCAAAATACAATTAGAAACTAGATGAAGTATAAAAAGCTAAGCAAATTTGAAATGCGTGTAAATACTTTTTCTATAATGAATTGCTAAAGTTCAACAAATCTAAATGTATTGATTTCTTTTCCTTCCTTTAAGAGAAAGCTGCAATCATTCATCTAGAAATTGATTTTTTCACCCAAAGGTTATCTCAGCTTTTTATACAGATTCTCATCCCGGGTGACAAGTGACAGTAGTTGAATGGCTATACCAGGAAGACCGGAAGTGTCAGCTGAGACTTAGCTCACTAAAAGAGAGGATTAAGCACCAGCTGAGGACAGAAGCAAGAAAGTGACAGGCTACAGAACTGCATGAGGAAAAGCAGTTCAGGTCCATCTCACTACCTAGAACATTCTGCCCCTAGTTGTTTGTATTGCTGGCATTCACTGGCATTCCCATCTCACATACCTTGAGAGATAGTGTATGCCGTGAGCTCTAGAACCAGCTTCCCTGGGTCTAAATTCTAGCTTTGTCAGTTACTAGCTGAGCATTCTTGGACAAGTAGTTTAACCTGTCTGAGCCTCACTTCCCTCATCTATGAAATGAGAGCATTAAGAGTAATTAATGGTATTAATAGTACTGAGAATTACAAGAGCTATTGTGTGTCAAGTACATAAAACAGTAACTGAGTCATTGTGAGCACTCAATAAACACTAACTGTTATAATAAGGATGATGATTAGGGTTTTCACTGAGACAACAGGATGGAGAAGATATGAAATTCCAAGTGAGATATTATGTCAAAATACTAATATTTTAAGAAGGCTTGAGAAATAGTTTCACAACTGAAAATATTAAATAGTCAATAGAAGATATTGGGGAAAAGAGAATTTGTGGGGAGATTCTCTTTGGAGAAAGATGTGTGGTGAACCCCATCCCTCCCTACTGGGGAATGGAGAGGAAAGGTACCCCTTCTCTTTCAGCCTTAGGTCTACTGGGAGATCATCATATGCAACTCTTAGATAGGGGCATAGTGGACAAAGTCTGACTCCTACCTGGGAAATCTAAAAGCAAGAGATGAATTGCACCAAGTCCTTGGGTGGCAGAGCCAGAACTGAGCTACTGAGTTAGCTTCACCTCACTTTCTCCGAGTTTATTGGGTAAAAGTTGTCTGTGGACTACAAGTGGGCCTTGCAGGAGACAGAGTTAGGATATGAGGGGCAGAGCTCTTCAGCCAAAGATAAATGTGTTATCACTTACAACTGGAGTCAAAGGAGTCCAGCCAGAAACCTCTGCAATGCAGGGCCGTAACAGCACCCCAGAGATGGTCAGCTTCTTTTTTTTTTTACACTTATTACAGTAAGAACACTTACCATGAGATCTATCATCTTAACAAATTTTTAAGTGTACATTATTGCTGACTATACACAAAATGTTGTATAGCTGATCTCTAGAGCTTATTTATCTTACCTAACTGAAACCCATTGATTAGTAACTCCCCATCCCCTCCCAGCCCCTGGAAACCACTGTTCTCTTTGATTCAATAACGTTTACTATTATAGAAACCACATGTAAATGGAATCATGCAGAATTTGTCTTTCTGTGACTCACATATATCACTTAGCATAATGTCCTCCAGGTTGATCCATATTGTCACATAAGGCAGGGTTTTCTTCTCTATTTAAGGCTGAACAGTATTCCACTGTAAATATGGTGGGCTTTAATCATCTACCAGCAACAGCAAAAAGCCAGGCAGTCTAGTAAGACCTGCCCTGTATCTTTAAATCTTCTGCTGACTCCACTCTTACCCGCTTTGACCCAGGCTGAGAACAAAACAATAGCTATGCATGGTGAAAGAGAGAAATCTTTACTTATCTTTATTCTTATTTCTCTTTAGAAAGAGAGAAAAAGCCAACTACCACCACCACTGTGCCACTTCCCAGTATGCCTGGCATGCAGAAAAGATAAATAAACACTAGAGGGTGGGTTTGAATGAATATTTAAGGCCAGCTTAACATCTAGGAGTAAATATTCTAATTACAGAATTGAGACTATGTTTGTGACATCACCTAAGAGAGCACAGAAAAGTCATTCAACCTGCCCAAGCATCTAGATCAAGCAAAGATTACTCTCACAAAATACAATTTTTAAAAAATATCAATGACAAAAAGTAAATGTGCATTTTGATCACTGCACCAAGTCATGCTTATTCACAACATCTCTTACACTATTTTTATTATTCCCTGACCACCCAATCTAAATTAGCCACTGTGATGTGATAGTCACTGTCCATCCTATCATTATTTCCTTCATAGCAACCATCCAAGATGATGCTATCTTATGCATTCATTTGCTGGCCTCTTTAGAGTCTTTCACCCTAAACGAGAATATAGGCTCCTTAATAGTGGGCACTTTGTCTATCTGGTTCTCTGCTGTCTCACAGCACCTAGAAGGTAACCAGATACAGCATGGATACTAAATTATTTCTTCAGTGAATGAATCCTGATCATGTGATTAACCTCAGTGCTCTTTCAATCCACCTCATTGCTTCAATTACGTTTTTGTATCTAATGATTATAAGCTTATCACTCAAAATCTGAAGACTCAATGGTCCTTTACCAAACAACAAAAGTATCAGACAACAAGCAGAACTTATTGCTGCATAAACCACAAGATGGGGGAGGGAGTAGGATCTTTGATGAAAAAAGAGAGCCTAAAGCTTAAGAAAAAACTAGGTGGAGGGTCTGGATCAATAATAAGGCAGAGCGGCTACTGTGGTCAATGCATTCGGTTGCCAAACTCTCTATCTCCCCTCATACAGCACCCAACAGCCTCAATACAATACTCCTCCCCATCAGAATTGATCTAGCTTTCACCAACAGGGCAATCCCATCATGTTGTACCATTGAAATGGCACCTAAATTCGGGATTCTTCACACCCTTAATCAATCAATCATACCCAAACACGCCAAATAAAAACACAGCTTATCCCAAGGTGACTTCCATAAAGTGCTGATCAGAACAAATATGAATTTCTCTTCCATAATGGAAACTTGTCTCCCAGGTTTTAATTCCTCAAGGAAAAAGAGCCAGCCTTATTCATAAACATAAGGGTACAGTATATTTTGTTTCTACCTTGAAGGATAAATTGTCATAGCAATTGCCCTCCAACAATTAACAAATCAGAGAAAATACATAAAACAATGTTTTAGACATTGGACAACAGGAATCTCAGGTCTGTGATAGTTGAAATGCCCCAGTTTACTGTCCGGAGGCCGAGGCCACAGCTCAGGGAGAGGAACCAGGACCGAGATGTGTGGTCTCACTAAATTGAGGACACAGAGATCACAGTATATAGGAAGGCCAAGGTGGCTGGAATTTGCAGAACAGAGAGAGAGAAGGAAGATACACAGAAAGAGAGAGAGCTCTGAATATCTGAAGAGGAGTTCCTTGAAGTCTTTGGTTGAGTCACACAATGAGAAAAAAACTTCTAAGGTTAGAAAAGAGCCACCAAAAAGCAGTTGGCTGAATAATTCTAAAGTTCACACAGGTCTGAGAATGATTTGTGATCCCACCAACTTATAAAAGTGTAATACATGAGGTGCTGGTTAGAGGTCTAAGAAGGATTATGCCTTAGCTATTGTGCTAAATTAATTTCATAACTGAGGTTGCTCTGAAGCTGCCTTAACAAAGCTTAAAAGCAAGCCTTGAAAGGATAAAAATTATCAGTGAGCTACTGAACTACACACCAGAACAAAATCCAACACTTTTTAAAGAAATATGACAAAACCTACCACCCAGCAATGCAAAATTCACAATATCCAGCATCTGATCAGAATTTACAGGCATGTAGGAAAAAAGCAGGAAAATTTAACCCAAATCTCAGATAGAAATCAATTCATAGAAACAGGTCCAGAAATAACACAGAGGATGGAATTAGTAGATAAGGACTTTAAAATAGCTATTACAAATCTTATAAATATATCAACATGACAAAAAGATAAATAAAAGATATAGAAAGACACAAATGGAACTTCTAAAGATGAAAAACACAATAACTGAAATAAAAAGAACATATTGGGTGGGATACCAGCAGATTAGACAGTGTAAAAGAAAAATCAGTGAACTTGAAAGTAGAGCAAAAAAAAAAAAAATCCAAAATGAAACAGGGAGAGAAAAACTGAAAAAAGAAAAAAACAACCAATGGTCTATGAGCTATGAGACAATATTGAACAGTTTACTGTGTAATTGGAGTTCTAGAAAAGCAGTGAGGAACAGCAAAAATACGTAAAGAAATAAAGACCAATTTTTTTTCCAAATTTAATGAAAACTATAATTCATGGATCCAAGAAGCTTGATAAATCCGGAGGAAAAGAAATTTTTTAGAAAAAAAAAAACACATACACGAAGGCTCATCATACTCAAATGGCTTAAAACTAGTGCTAAAGACAAATTTTTTTTTGATTTGTCAGCCTTTATTAATCAAGAGTGAAGCCAAGTCCTAGAGTTTCCTTTTAAAAAAACCCAACCTAAAGACAAATTTTTAAAAGCATTCAGAGAATGGTTTTTGATTTTTAAAGTCACTAGACAAAGCATGGAAGCCTTAATTATAGTTCCAGAAAACAATGAAAATGTGATTATTGTTGAAAATGTAAACAGTACACCTGATGGCAGTTGGAAGATTATGAGGGACAATGTAGAAGTGAGTTAGCAGTGTTGATTTCATCTTAAATAATGGGGAAAGAAACAATATGGTCTAAAGTGATGGATCAAGAAATAAAAGTTCAATAGAAGTTTATTATGTGAGATTATAAATGCAACATATATACATATGTGCACACAACAGTTTGGATAAGAAGAAAAGGAAAGGATAATATAAAAGTTATACATGATCTAAATTCCTTTTCTTTTATATTGACAAGCAGTAGATAATATTTAAATTTGGTAAATCAATAAATGTCAATATATACGTATAATTTAGTGTTATAGAGGTAACTTCAAATAACGCAAAACGGGAGTGGGGTGTGAGAATGAGCATTGGAGTGTGTGATAAAAGGCTTTTTAGCTTTGCTTTTCATATTTCTGTACTGATTAAAATTTTTATTACTATGAACATATATTACTTTTATTAAAAATGTAGACTCTTTAAAAGGCAGGCTATTTGTTAAAGGTAAATTTAATTTTGTTTCTCCCTGTAGCTTTCATTCATTTATAATAAATCATGGCTGACTATGTGAACGCCCCAAAGCTTCTTTTTCATTCCAATCCTATTATTCTAAGCATCATTCTAAATGATTATATTTCTACTGTATAGTTTCTTTTAGGCTTTATATATAAGTTACTGTCTTTAATGTGAATTTATAATCATATATTGCTTCTTGTATTATTGGCAGAGCTAACACCATTTCCAGTTTGTATTCTTTGAGAGAAAGAAATTTATTTTTAAATTTGGAAAAAATAAGATAAATGATTTGAAAAGCAAAAAAAAAAAAAAAACTCTTTTATAAACCCAAGATCCAATCACTACATAAAGACCTTATTGTATGAAATTAAAAAAAGATGTAAATCACAAAATTGAAAGGCTCTCCACTTGAAAAAAGAATAGGAAAATGGCATTAATGCCACATGTACAAGAAACAAAATAAAATAACCTATAAAACGTTTATTAAATTAAAATATTCAAACAGATGAAAATAAAATCAAAGGAAATAATCTCTGCATATCAATCTTCATTGAAACAATAAATTTTAAAAACAGTAATAAATGCTCAAAATAAGAC
This sequence comes from Lepilemur ruficaudatus, assembly GCA_963574885.1. NCBI lineage: Eukaryota > Metazoa > Chordata > Mammalia > Primates > Lepilemuridae > Lepilemur > Lepilemur ruficaudatus. The sequence goes on along the minus strand of CAUYRT010050524.1, from coordinate 4,566 downwards.
AGCCAAACAGAACTTTAACTTCACAATTGATGAAAATGTAAAACAACACAACATTCTGAAGAACAACGTGGACATTTATATTATAACAAAGTGACAAAAACAAACTGTTTCTTTCTCATATGTGAATCCTGTGGGACTTACGCTCAAAAAAAGTAAGATGGAATAATAAAAATCTAATATGAAGTATTTCATTTGCTGCAAACTTTCAGGAAAGGCACACAGGTTTAATAAACTATGTTTTTTTTAATAACCATAAAAATATACTACAATCAGCAACAATACTTATGAAAATGTGTTTAGATATGGAATCTTAGATTTAACTTAATAAAAACATGAAAGCTTGGAGAAGTATTATAGAAAAAATTCAATACTCATAACCATGAAATAAAAGTAATTTTTCTCTACTTCCTTGTACAAATATAATCAGAAAAGTAAACAGTAATAAAGTCACCTGAATTGTAATAAAACCAATAAAGCAAAAATAAATCTTTTGGGATTCTAAAGTTTAACAGCATCACTGATTATACTCAGGTGGGGCAAAGGCAATATATGTAACCTAAACATTTGTATCCCCGAAAGATAATGAAATTGAAAAATAAAATAAAATAAATAAAAATGGAATAGAATATTGTGTGTTAATTTTTCTAAGTTTCTAATAAAAAATAATTTACAAAATATTTTTTAAAGAACACTTTAAACAAATGGCTCTGAAATATACATATTAGCATTAAAACTCCTTTGAAGCTGTGATCAACCAAAAACGCTTAAACGTGTTAACCCTATGAGGAATTATTGTCTTCCAAGTTCCAGACACTAGCAAGGTGCAGGAAAGAAACCAAAATAAGTAAAGCATACAAAGAAGTTTCTGGTAATTTCTCCGAGCAGTGAATTAGGTTGAAAAACTAATTCAGATATAATTTTTTAGATGTAATGAAAATGACCACAGTTTATGAAAATCACCTATAAAAAAACGAAAATTAAGGAACAAAATACACATATAAATCTCCAAGTAGAAATATGCCAGAGTATATGAAATGCAAACGAAAACTCCAACCAGAAAGGAGAAAAGTATCTGATGAAAGGGAAAGAGAGAGAGATTTCTGTTATCAAATAAATCTCAATTATTTTGCCCAAATCAGAGTAAATTTAAGGATCTCTAGGACAACAGCTTAACTAAGGTAGCCTGGAGGCTGCTCGTGCTCTGGCCCTGTCCTGAAAGTTGAATATCCTCCCACTTTGCTCAGAACTGAGCCCCCGCCTTAGAAATAAATTGAATTTTCATCTTCTTAGTGTGTTTTTTCCTCAGGGTTCTTTATCTTTTCAGTTGTAAAGTTGCCTGTAGTCTAAATCACTCTCTATGCTACGGTACAAAACTCATTCTGTCTTTCATTTATTCATTTACATGTTTACTTAATTTTCCATTTATTCATTCAATAAATATTCTTTGAGTACTTGGTACTGTGCTGGTTTTAGGGTACAGATTGGTAAAAAAGGGGGTCTCTGCTCCTACAGAGATAATAGATAAGAGCTAACAGTTTGATATAAAAAATGAAATATGAGGCTGCTTCAAAACAGGCCTTCAAATATCAAACTTTGATGGTACCGTCTGCAATTTATTGACAGAGAAATAATTGATGTCTAAGGAATACAGGACCCAAATCATTCATGTGGCTGATTCCAACGTCAAAAACACAAATCAATGATTGGCCTCAGCTTGCTAAGCATAAGAATAACAGCCATGCTGCTCATACCTTTAATCAGAGAAAATGTACCCACTAAAGTTTCTGAAAAATAAACAAAGAAGGTTTTAAGATAGATGCTGACATTGTTCTCTACTCAATTAAAAAAAGTTACTTCAGTATAATAACTGACATTTAGTTATAAGAAATATCTCCTTGGCTTTACAGGTTAATTAAATCTAGAATTGGATTTTTTTCCAAAACAATATAAACACAGCTGAGATATAGATTATAAATTCAAAGAATATTATTAAAGATAAAGAAACTGACTTAGACCCAAAGGGCCAAACTGACTCACTGAAGATTGTAACTAAAAAGAAAAGCAGAGTTAGAACTGGAACCTGGGTCTCCCAATATTCATCCTGAGTTTTTACTGTTTTTCTTTTTTAAACACACCTCCTCGGTCAAAAGTTAATCTTATTTAAATACAGGAGAATTTATCTTGTCAAAGAGTTTATCTTGTCAAAAATAAATTTTTGACTCATAAATAAATTTCACAAAATAAGTCATCACTTTGTTTACTTTTTTTATACACAAAAATAAACAAGCAAAGAGAAAAAAGCAAGACCCTCGCATCTTATAAAGAGAAATACAATAGCACAGTTTCCAAAATTACAATTAATAATTTGGATGGATACTCTCATCCAGGATAATCAATTCATATGAGGGGCTTTTAGGACTGAAGTCTACATTCTGTAGACAATACACTAAAATTTAATGTCCAGATGTCTCAAAAGAATGTTTTACAGAAAGCCTTCAAGTACCTTTTCATAAGTATGAAATCTACAACAGAATTTTGTTCCTGTAAATGTTTTTAATCTCCAACTTTACCCAAATGTTTCTTACAACTGGCCCTTTGCACTTGAACCTGCAGAGTTCTTTTCTCTCCTGGAACTCCTCATTCATTGTGAAAGTCTTCAGTTTCAAGGCTTTTAGGAAAGGTAATTTGCTAGAATCAAATCAAAGTGTCTGGCCATAGAAATCCAATACTTCATTTTAAAAAGTAGAAACTATTTACATTTTTACACATGAAATAGGAGGCCCATAATTTTCTACCACAATAACCATCTGTGATTTATAGCTATGTCATTTTGAGAGGTACACTCAAAATGCAGAAGAGAAGCCAAGAAGCACTTGGATAAATTTTAACACATATGAAGACCAATGAGCTACCACTATTCATTCATTCATTCAACAAACATTTATTGAATACATACTATGCACTAGGCAGAATTCTAGGATGTATCTAGGGCTACAACAATGAACAAAACAAAAATCCCTGCCTCTATGGAACTTCACTGGGGGTGAGGGGAAAGATGTACGATAAACAATAAACCTGGTAAATGAGTTAAGTATGTCATATGTGAGAAGATGCTTCATGTTATTAAAAAGGAAGAGTCAAGCAGGGCATCAGAGTGTAGAGAGCCAGGGCAGCTTGTGGTAGTAAAGAGAGTGGTCAAGATAGGTTTATTGAGACAGTTAGATACAGGCAAAGACTTGAAGGAGGTGAGCCAAAGAGATTGGAAGAGCATTCCAGACAGAACCTGACAGTGGAAGAGTACAGGGCAAGTTTGAGGGACCGTAGGTAGCCAGTAGATCTTGAGAGCAACACCGTGAAAGATAAGTAAGAGAGGCGACTGAGAGATGACAGGGGCCACAGCATGCTGGAACTTGTGACTTTGGCTTTTGCTCTGAATGGGTGAGGTTTTAAGGAGTTTTCAGCAACTGACTTGCATTTAACAAGATCACCCTGCTGCCAGGTTGGAACTAATCTATAGGAGAACAAGGAAAGGAGGAAAGTGACCACTTAGGAAGCTACTCCAGTAACCCAGGTGAGAGATGATGATGGCTCAGATGAGGTGGTTACAGTGGATTGGTAAGAAATACTTAGATTCTGGATGTAATTTGAAGATTTTCTGATGGATTGGAAATGTGGGATGTAAGAGAAAGAGAAAAGCCCAAGATGATTGTAAGGTTGACAGGAGAATCAAATTGTCATCATCTGAGTTTGCAAAGGCTACAGGTAGTGGGTAGAGGGAACAGTTGCACAGAAATCAAAAGTTCAGTTTTATTCAGGCTGAGTTGAGGTATTTATCAGACCTCCAAATATAAATGCTGAGCAGGTAGTTAGATAGGCAAGTCTACAATTTAGAAAAGAGTTTGGAATGGGGTGCAAATTTAAGAATCATTAGTATATGGGTGTTATTTAAAGCCAAGAATCTAAACAAAATGACCAAGGGAATAGGTAAACAAAGAAGAGGACAAAGGTCTGAGCTCTAAGACTTTCCAACATCAAGAGGCTGGGAGAAGAGAAGGAGCAGCCAGCAGGCTGAGTTGAGACAAGACTCACCATGTGGATGAGGTGCATCAAGGAAGAGGGAGGGACAAAACACAATGTGGGCTGACCAGGAGAACTGGCAAGGTATAGGTCACTGGTAGCCTTAATGAGGGCAGTTTTGGTGGAGTTTGAAGAAATGGAAGCCTGATTAGAATGGTTTAAGAATTAATGGGAAGAGAGAAATTGAAAACCATGAATTTTGCTACAAAAGAGATTAAAGAATTCAGCTGTGAAACCATCTAGGCTCAGACTTTTTTGTTGTTGTTGGAAGATTTTTCATTGCTGCTTCAATTTCATTGCTTGTAATTGGTCTGTTCAGGAGTTCTATTTCTTCCTGATTGAGCCTTGGGAGGTTGTGTGTTTCCAGGAATTTGTCCATTTCCTCAAGGTTTTCAAATTTATGTGTATAGAGACTTTTACAGTATTCATAGATGATATTTTGTATATCTGTGGTATCAGCTGTAATATCTCCTTTTTCATTTTTGATTG
>CAUYRT010050523.1:0-15363 GCA_963574885.1 Lepilemur ruficaudatus | reverse complement strand
TCCCACATATTGATTTATGACTTTACCTGTAACCCCTGTCTCCCTGAAATGTATAAAACCAAACTGTAACCTAGCCACCTTGAGTCCACTTGCTCAAGGTTTCTTGGGAGTGGCTCCGGGTCATGGTCCTCAAATTTGGCTCAGAATAAACTTCTTTTAAATGTTTCAGAGTTTGGATTTTTTCCGTCCACAGTGTGTAAGATGATTTTCAAGCCAACAGGAAAATCATCCTCATATTGGAGAAGAGGTGCCTGACTATCTTATGCATCAGAAAAGTCCAACATCTTTGGCTTTTCTGGTTAAATTACATTTCCCTGTATTACCAAACCTATCTTTTTAATTATTGTTTCATTTTTGTTTTATAAAAAAATCACATAAAATCTGTTTAACAAATTACAGGGCCCCTTCTGACTTGTGTGCTTGTAATATTAGCCATACAAGCAGAAACTGATCTGTGAGAGTGGCACACGGATTAAAAAAAACAAAAAAGGAAACCCCTTCTCAACCAACATTGGATTGGAAAAGTTGAAAGGGAAAAAACCCCTCAATTTCAGCTATTCTTCCTCCCACAGGTTGTGCTGCTGAGTGAGCCCCTCTCCCCTGCAGGACTTGGGTCGCTGCAGTCTCGGGAGAGCGACCAGGTTCCTCGCCCCATCATAGAAGGGTCAGGGCAGGACTAGGGCGCGGGGAAATCGAAGGTTTCCTCCAGCCTCCTCCCCTAGGGCAGAAGACGGCAAGCCAGCCCCGGCGTGGCGCGTGTGCGCGGCCGGGAGGGCGCCCCCGCTCCGGTCCTCCCCGCGGCGGGACCGCGGCGCCGCTGCCAGCTCCGTAGGGCTTTTGATGTCAGGCCCGGGGAATGTCGTCGCTTCCGCGTTCAAAGGGAGCAAGGCGGAGCCCGACGGCGCCGCTGTCACCGGGCCTGTCTAGCGCCCTCCGGGGAACAGAAGGGAGAACCACACACTCCCCGAAGAGGTTACGGGGCGGGCACCCGAGCCAGCTGCCGCCCTCTGTTCCTGGACCAGCCGCAGCGAGGACAGGCTTAACCGTCCCCGTGATGTGCCCGCTACAAGCGCCCTCCCGGCAGCCACCCCGGCTCCGAGCCCAGCAGGCGTCCTCAGGTAGCCCCTGAGGCGCCGGACTAAAGGCCCACTCGTCCTCCCCAGCTTCGGTGCTAGGAGTCCGCTCTGCTTCCCCGCGCCCTCCCGGCTCCGAGGCGGCCCAGCGACTTCTCCCGCAAATTCCCGCCTGTGCAGCCGGGGCGTCCTGTAACGAACGCGGGCCCGTGGTCCGGGAGTGAGTCGGCGAGGACGGGGTGGGACGACAAGCCCGGGCTGAGTCCCACGGTAGCAGGTTGAGCTCGGCATCCCCACCCCTAACCCTCTCCGGGCCCACCCGCCCCCATCAGACGGCCGCCATCAAGCTCCTCCGCGGCAGCTGCAGCCCGTCCGCAAACACACGCCCACCCGCACGCTCAGGCGCACACGCCGGGCACGAAACCGCACTGAGCATGCGCGGCGGGGAGGGCGGGGCGCTCCTCAGGCAGGCGCGGCGCCTCCGCCACCCGCCCGCCCGACCGCTCGGAGCCGCGCCCGCCGCAGGCTGCGCCCGCCCCGCCGCCCCGCCCCGCCCCGCCCCGCCGCTCGTCCCCGCCGCCTGCAGCAGCTCTAGCTGCTCCTCCCCGGCGGCCGCCCCCCGCGGGTCCCTCCCTGGCTGCGGGAGAGACGGAGGTAGAGGGAGGACGTAGCGCCGCGCCGCCCGCACCGGAGACCTTCGCCTCGCCCCGCCGGCGCCGCACGCCCTGGGAGCAACATGGGTAAGTCATCCCTCCTCCCCGTCGTCGCCTGACATTTTTCTCTTTCTCGGCGTGCTGCAGGCTGGGAAGCATTTCTCGCGCAAAGTTGCCGGATTTCTCCAGCCGGCGGCTGTGACACGGCGGCTCTCCCTCCGGGGAGAGGCGGCGCACGCGGACCGCGCGCCAGGTGCCGGGCGGGGAGGGTCCCGGGCGCGGGGTGGGGTGGGGTCGGGCCGCGGGGCCGGACCGCCGCCGGCCGCCGGCTCCCCTCCTCCATCCTTGCTGCCGGTGCCCGGCGCCGCCGAGCCTGCCTCGCGGGCTCGCGTCCTCCGCTCCCGCCGCTGCGCTTCCGAGGCCGCCGCTTCCTCCCCGCCGCGGCCGCCGAGCTCGGGTCGGACCGCTGGGTCTAACTTCTTCCCTGTCGGCGCGACCTTTCCTCAGCCCGGGGACTGCTCCTCCCGGGGCGGGGAAGTGCAGGCGAGTAGTTTGGCGAGGGCGATCTTACAACCTGCACGGAAATCGTTTTCCACGGGGGAGGACGGACAGCCTCATAGGTTGAAAGGATGACTTGTGAGCGGCCACGAGGAACGTGAGGCAGGGCAGAGCCGCTAGCTGTTGAGTTGGTGTTGGGTGACAAGGTGCAGTGCTCCTGCACGCAGCCCATTTTCCTGGTCCCCTCGTCTGTCTGTGTAGCAGGGACCTGCGTCTTGTAACATGCTGTTACCGAACTTGCATGCTGGTTATTCTCTCCCAGCTTCCCCTGCCTCAGTCTGCATGATCTGATTTTGGTTCCTTTGTATTTACAGTTAATCTAAAGAGATTGGTTTGGATAAGAGATTTAAAAGCAAGTATGTTTTATAAAACTATACATAATTTAACCTAAATTTTTTCCTATCGTATATGGCTTCACTGTTACATTTGGTAATCACAAAAACGTCGGATGAATGCTATTAAGGCAATTAAGAGCCGAAAGTTTCTTTTAATAGTGCCAACTTGGAATACACTACTTCTTTCTGCTTCCCAGTTTGCTTTGTGAACCAAAATAAAATTTTAAGGCTCCCCCCCACCGGCTGACTGAATGGACCCTCTCGTGGCCAAAGGAATATCCTAAAACTAAATTGTCTGCCAGCAGGAGGGAGGTCAGACATGCCTCATCATGCCCCCCTCCCTTCTTGGAGTCCTTTGTGACCCATTGACAGGCCTAAGGGTATGCAAGACACACCTGCAGGTCCTCAATTTGCATAACAAATCTATGTCCGGTGGCTTATTTCTGATAATCATTCCTTATGTTAAAACATTCCAAGCCTCCAGACAAAGCTTCGTGTCTTTAACCAATTACAAGCCAAAGAATCTTTAAACCCACCTATAACCTGTAAGACCCCGCTTCGAGATGTCCCACCTTTTGGGGCCAAACCAGTGTATGCTTCCCACATATTGATTTATGACTTTACCTGTAACCCCTGTCTCCCTGAAATGTATAAAACCAAACTATAACCTGACCACCTCGAGTCCACTTGCTCAAGGTTTCTTGGGAGTGGCTCCGGGTCATGGTCCTCAAATTTGGCTCAGAATAAACTTCTTTTAAATGTTTCAGAGTTTGGATTTTTTTCCGTCCACAGCTTCCACTCCTGTCTGTCATAATTTCCTCTTTTTTAAAATTTGCTCCTTTGACATCTGTCAACTTGGACTTTCCCTCACCCCTTCTGTGCAAGTTATTTTAAGCTTGAGTTGAGTGTGGTCCTTTCATCTGTCAATGCGGTGCTTAACACGTCTAGAGTTAGGTCATGGCAACTCAGAATCTTCAAGTGTCTAAATCTAGAAATGGTGTTGATGAAGCTTCTTGGAAAAGCGAATGATTTTTTTCATTGGCTCCAAGCTGTGATTCAGACCTGTGGCCGTATATTGTGAAGATGGCCAGCGTTGGAGGAGGAGGTGGTATGAATGGAAAATGATCTAGGGTCCTGAATTTGATTTTCAGTTGTTCAGTTGTTTCAGCCTTTTAATGTGAGTACTACTGATAATGCTGAATGAATTTCTGTAAAAATAGGGTGGCCCGTTTATGTGTGCCTCCTCTTTCTCTAGAAGTAGAATTTTAAACAAATATTAGATTATTGTACTGTATCTTTTCTTTGAACATACACAAATTTTCTTAATTATAGGCTACAAGTGTGTCCTGGAAAATACATTTCTCCACGTTTCAGGTGCACTTAACCCATTTCACTAAAAATTTTAACTTACGTATTGAATCAGTACTTTTTCAGGGGAAGAAATCCAATTCTGTTGCAATACTAGTGAATAAAAATACGTAAAATAAAAGAAATTATCTACTTAATCTTAAATCCTTCATGCTATCGCTTGATTTAAAAAGGGGGGTCTACACTGGGAGGAACGTAAGAAAAATAAATAAAAAATAAAAAATGGGGAGTAGTAGAAACTCATCTCTCATTTTGAAACCTTCTCTGATACTTTTTGGTTAGATTAATCTCTCCTCATAGCACTGTTTGTACCTTGACAGAAGCTTTTTAGCACTTACATAACCTACCTTATAATGGAGTTGTTTGCGTGTGTGTTGTGCATTTAATCATGAGTTCTAGAGGATTAAAATTGTTTTATTAATTTCTATGTCCCTTCACATAGTAGGCATTTATTAAATCTTTAGTGAATTAATTGAACTCAAAACCACCTATTATTTGCAACTTGAACCTGAAAATATGGGCTCTGAACGAACATTTGGGTTGGTAGATAATATGGAGGTGTGGCATACGCAGGGACAAATAAGTATAATTGTACGATGCCGTAGTAAGTATGGCCTCTCTTCTCTTAAAAAAGAAAAGTTGGATTGTCTCAGAAGCATGGGTTTTCAGTCAACCTGAAGCAAACCATTTCCTTTTAAAACTGCTCTTTTCAATAGTAAGGTGGTTTCATGTATGATCAGTAGGTAAATAATGTAAAATCGAAACCTTGGAAAGCAGTTTTATATCTGAGCCAAGGAAACTATTGTAATAATTGATATACCCATAAGAAGGTAGATGGTATACTGGTTAATTGTAGGGGGGAAAAACGCACTTTTTAACCTGTCTTCTCAAGAAATAAGGTGATTTTTAGAAAAAGATTCTCAAACCAGTGATTTTCTTCAAGGATAGTAAAGTAAAATTTCTTTATAACCTATGGACCATAGCTGCTATTTTATGTATGTGTTTTATTGTAAATTTAATACATTTAATATTTACTGAATGTCAACAATGTCAGTGTGCTGTGGGAGGACAAAGATGAATAAGATGTTTAATGTTTCAGTTGCTTGTAATCTTAATAGGAATAGCATAACACATTCACAAATAACTATAATAGAAATAAATGTATAAGTGATATAAAAGACCTTCACATATATTACAGATTCAGGGGATGAAAAGACAGTTCTAGAGAAATGGTGTTATTTGAACCAAAGTTTGGTTAAACTGAAAGATAGGAATGAGCCTGTTAATCAGAATGGGGCTTGGGGGAGGGGAGAAATGACATAAATGAAGATAGACAAGGAACATTTGAGGAGTATCCAAGATGTAATTAAATAGCGAGGTTTCGCTAGAGCAAAAGGTAAGGAAATACTTGGTGACCGACGTGAAAAAGTAGTACAATGGTAATGGTTAATGACCAGATAATGGAGGAGCTTAAAGGCCAAGCTGAAGAAGAGTTTGGACTTGGTTTATCTATTGAGGGACCACTAAACATTTTTATGCATTTAAGCGATGGATCACATCTATAGGAAAATTAATCTGTCATTTGAGTGCAGGATGGATTAGATGAGAAACTGGAGAACACCTGAGAAAGGTGGTTGTTTCAGTTTGGGTGAAAATATTTAATGGCCTGAACTAGATTGTGGCAATGGCAATAGAACACTGCAAATAAAGAACAGGATTTGCTTGGCAACTGATTGACTGTGGAATTGAGAAAGAAGCCACAGGTTTTAGCCTTGGTGATAATGAGAATGTGGAGATCTGTTACTATATATTCAATTCGTTGGAAGAGGAAACAAATACTGAATTTTTGGACCAGTTGAGTTGGACTTTTTGGTCTGTCATTTAGTCTCTGCTCCTTGATAATAGGGGTTTTGTCATATTAGGATTTGACTACGTATCTAACACTAGTGTCTGACACATAGCAGCTGTACAGTAAAAATTTGTTGACTGAAACTAGGTAAAAAATAGTTAAACAGTTATTTTTAACTCTCAAGAGAGTTAGGATTTGAACTAACTGGAAGTTATCCACAAATATCTTGAGATGGTATTTGAAGTTAGGTTAGAGGAGGAGAGTCCACAAAGAAAAAGAAAATTTGTCCAAGGTAAGAATTGTGAGGAATGCTCCCATAGTTAGGGAAAAGGAGTGGTATGATTTGATGCTGAAAAAGACAGAAATAGGTAGGAGCAAAAGACTGGAAATGATACATGGTTGGTTTCAGTAATGAGTGAATGGTTAATGATGTCTGTTGCTTCAGAACAGTCAGGGTGATTAGCACTGAGAAAAGGCTCTAAGTTGATGTGGTTTGGTTAGGATATTACCCAGTATATTTTCCAAAAATGCAACTTTAAAAGGTATAGGAGATAATAGAGGTCAGCTGTAAAAGCTAAGTGACTAATGAGTAAGTGGAAACAGTTCACTAGATACAGTCATGCTGTATTTCTTGCCCTGTTTAAAGATCTGTAAGAAAGCATAGATTTTTAAAAATAGTTTTTAAATGTTGCATTTTACATGGAATGACACGTTGTCTTGCCTAAGAATAATGTATAATTTCACCATGGTGTCTTAGATTTCTTTTACATTCCTTTTTTTTTGTCTTTGTGACTTAGTATAATAAAGTTTTTGTTTTTGTAATATCTGTCATGCAGAGTGCATTTAGAATGATTTTATAATTTTGCACAGCATTCTGCATAAAGAATACTTTTTACTAATGAATAGTTTTATCATTTAAAATTTACTGTTAGACTTTGTGAATTTGGGACTTCTCTAGTTTATGTGTATGTCTCCAGTTATACTCTTAATTCCTGGAGTTGTGTTTTTCTCTGTAGATACATATCAAATTTATAGATAGTCTTTCCTTTTGTTGTAGCTCTAAATAGACATAGAGAATATTTTTCATGGATAAATAAAAATACTACTTGCTCTTTGCAAGTCAAGGTAGGGTGATAAAATATTTTTGATAGCTGGTAATTACTAAATTTATAATTTTAAAAGCACATAGATGATAAATTGACAAGTTCAATAATTTTCCTTATGTTGGCATTGTGCCTGGTTTTGTATATGCCCATTTTTTTATATGGGAAAATGGCTAAATTTACCTTGTTAGAGTCATATTCTGAAGTCTCAAGTACTAACTACCTTTGGAAAGCCATAACAGCCTTAATTCATTTTGAGAACCAAAGAGTTTTTGCTTTCTTAGTGGAATCTTGGAGTTTTTACGGAACTTTGAGGAAAGGTATGGTTACTTTTTGCAGAGATTCCTGATCATTTGAGTTTGAAGTTGGATAATTCTGGAATTATTCGTTACACCTGCAATAGCCATCAGAATTACCTAAATTTTTAATGCCCAGTCATGAACATCAGGAGGAGTGGAGGAGGAAGATCCACTCCTCTGGGAACTCCATGTAATTTTAAATAGCCAAATGCTCGGATAACTGAGAAGGAAAAAAAATTAATTTAAAATACAAATTAATTTAAAATACAGGTTGGGTGTCTCTAATCCCAAGACTGAAATGCTCGAAAATCTGAAACTTTTTGAGCACAGACATGATGCTCAAAGGAAATCCTCATTGCAGCATTTTAGATTTTGGGTTTTCAGATTAGGGATACTGAACCAGTAGGTATAATGCATATATTACAAAATCTGAAAATATCCAACACCTGAGACACTTCTGATTCCAAGCATTTCAGATAAGGGATGCTCAACCTGTACTTTCCTAGGTGTTTAACTTGGCAAATAGCCCTTATGGAGAGCAGAGCAATAATCAGTGAAGATACTGGATTAGGTTATTGTCTTAGTTCATTTTGTACTGCTATAACAGAATACCTGAGACTGGATAATTTATAAAGAGAGCAGAAATTTATTCTCTCACAGTGTGGAATCAATGAATGCCAAGATCAAACCTTTCCTCTCTGCTTCCAGGATGGTACCTAGTCCTCCAAAGAGAAGAGACCTTGTGTGCTTACATGGCAAAAGAGCAAGAGAGAGAGAGAGAGAGAGAGAACCCATCACCTGAAGCATGACCCAGACACCTCCCATTAGGCCCCACCTCCCAATACTGTTGCATTGGGGGTTAAGTTTCAACATGAGTTTTGGAGGGGACAAAAGCATTCAAGCCATGGCAGTTATAACGTGTATTTTGGTTCTAAAATTCTGTGATTCTTTGAAGCTAAGGTTTGAAATACATTGAGTATGGTTGACATCTTGTATTCATCCCTGTACAACTTGTTTTTCTTTAGTGTTCAAGTAGCAACTTCAAGGTTTGAACCAATTTGTTAGCTTTGTCTAAATAAATGGTTTAAAAAACAATTTCCCATGCTGGCTAAGATATGGGTGCTAGATTCAGACTGAAGAGTAAAATAATTCTCTCAAATGTTTCTATTTACTAGACTTTTATTACTAGAAGCATTTCAGTAGTTAAAACCAAGGACTAGAATAGTGATAAATGGAAGTAGTTAAATTGATTCGCTGGCTATGATTGGCTGTACTGTCAACCGTTGAACAACACGGGTTTGAACTGTGTAGGTCCACTTGTATGTGGATTTTTTTTCAATAAAATTACATGAGTGTGCCTACCTCTCCTACCTCCCCCTCTACCACCTCTGCTACCCCAGATGTCAAGACCAACCCCTCTTCGTCCTGTTCCTCATCCTATTCAATGTGAAGACTACAAAGATGAAGACCTTTAGGATGATCTATTTCCACTTAATGAACAGCAAATACGTTTTCTCTTCCTAATGGTTTTCTTAATGACATTTTCTTTTCTCTAGCTTTATTGTAAGAATACAGTAAATAATGCATATTAATATATAAAATATGTGTTAATGGACTGTTATCAGTAAGACTTCTGGTCAACAGTAGGCTAGTAAGTTTTGGGAAGTCACAGTTATACATGGATTCCAACTGTGCAAGGGGTCAGTGTCCCTAATCCCTGCATTGTTCAAGGACCAACTTATAAATTGCAAAGTCCTTCTGACTCTTTGTTCATAAAATGATTTTTTTTCACAAAATGATTTTTAGATAGCTGTTGGTACCTAAATGTATATATCTGAGCTATGTCTTTCCATCTAGCAAATTATTAGCCGTCTCTACATGCATAGTTAATTCAAACTCATTGATTTCAAAATTGAACTCATTTTATAATTTTTAATAATCATAAAGGGGGGGTTGCTGGTAAATGTTTAACCAAAAGTCCTCCAAAATAGCCCTGATTTGTGGCGGTTGTCAGTTTCCTGTGGTGTAAATACTCCCACCATGGCCAGTTTCACATTACTAAAACGATGTCACCAAATGCAGAGTTGGGAAGAGATAACACGCAGCACATCATTATATATCACACGTGATACCCTCATGAGCACAGGTAAGAGTAAAATGTAGTAATTAAGTAGTGGTGGTTTTGGGTCTTAATACCTCTGTTTTAATATGACTCATTTAATTATAAATTTATGTAATTTAATTTCAATAACAGCTGTTTTAATAACTGCCCCATAAAATTCCTGAAAATTTAGTAATCCTATCTCATGGGCCAGGATAGGGGTCTCCAGTACACCATTAAGTTAATAATACCATTTATTATGAATTATTGATGTCAGTTATCATGCTACACTTTACATAGTTTTTAAAATTTAATTTTAATCTTTCCAGCAATGCTATGAAGTGAGTGCATTATACCCATTTTACTCATTCAAACAATTAAATAATTTATCCAAGGGGACAACTAATACTCTAAAATCCTGCTTTAGAATAGTGGTTCTCAAACTTCAGCTTACATAAGAACCACCTGGAGAGCTAGTTTAAAAAAAATTAGTGGGCCCACCTTCAGAAATTCTGATTCAATAGGTGTGGGGTAGGCTGAGGATTTGCATTGTCAAGATGCAAATGATGCACCATTATTCCCAGGTGATGCTGTATTGAGAATAATGTCATCACCAAGCAGATATTGACAAGCTTTTTCCATGATGGGCCAGATGTAAGTATTTTAGGCTTTGCAGGCCAAAAGGCAAATTGAAGCCTATTACATAAAAAAGAGAAAATATATGAGAGAAAACAAATATCCACAAATTTTTTTTTACTGAATTCAAAATATGATAGCATTAACTGAACACAAATTATTGTAGTACAAAATGAAAAGACTGAAGTCTTTTGGGGAGATAAAATTCCACTTAATTGGGATTCAGAGTTATCCTATCAGAATTGATTGCAAATGTTCATTTGTTAATTCAGATCTGTAATGCCATTTTGTGAATTTCATCTTTGAAGCATTTTTTTTTTACACAGATAGGTATTGTCAATTGTATGTAATCTTCATGAGTATATTCATTGCAAAAAGGCATTTATAGAATCTTTCAGATTCTTGGCCAGGAGTGATGGCTCATGCCTGTAATCACAGCACTTGAGGAGACCAAGGCAGAAGAATCCTTTGAGCCAGGATTTCGAGACCAGCCTGAGTAACATAGCAAGAACCCCGTCACAAAAAAAAAAAAAAAGTTCCTTCTGTTGATAGTTGCCATTTGGCATGCTATTATGTTGCAGATTAACCATTTCCAGGTGAACGTTAGGTGGGAGCTCCTCGATTACGTAGTTAAATGGATTTTGAAATACAGAAATTTCCTTTGCACTTGCAGTGAGGTCTGAAAATCACTGCTGGAACTATAGTTTGAGATTTCAAAACATATCTTTTGCAAATTTGTGTATGCATGGAGTTCTTGTTTTAACTTTTGACAACGGGAAGTGTATGAAGCAGATTGATTGTTACTTACGATTGGAACAGTGTTGTCAAAATGACTTTACAGTAGTATAAGTTTCTCGTAAGTGCTGTTTTGCCTTTAGGTCAGATTCATGAGGAAACAGCAAATCTGCATAATAGTGGTTGAAGGAATTTCTTTTTGTTCAGAAAATTTCATTTGTGCCCTTGAGCTCAAAAAAAATCACAATGAAACTTTGTAATTGTTAAACTGTTAAACTTCTGTGTAATAAGGCAAGTCAGGATACTTTGCTTTTATTTCTGATCTAGATGCACAGAACTGATGATGGTTAAATTTGTGAGAACAAATGAAGTTTACTGGTTATACTACTGATTCAATGATACATGATAGATTAAAATTTTTTTCTCATAAAAAAGCTATTGATGAGTAATAGAATGAAGAACTGTAGGCTATAAACACCTTACACTTTCAACTTTGTAAATTGTTCAACTAATCTTTTTTCTGTTCCTCATGTATTTTTGCCACCATTAGTTGTAATACATCTTAGCAGATTCCACTTCAGGATATACTGAATTAATGTTTTCTCAAATGTGAAACTATTTTTGTCTATTATTCTATGCAGATTCTTCATAGAGGCTGACTCGTAAGTGATTTAAAGCCTGGAATAGCTTGAGAAAACAGTTAAGCTGTGTCCTTGATATCTGTTAACTCGTCATGAGCCAAGGAAAACCCCTCAAAATCTTTTGCCTTGTTTTTTAGTTGAATGTTGATATTGCTACCAGAATCCTTACCTCTAGCAGTTATTTCACTGAAAGGCTATTCTTAAACTACTGTATTTTCTCTGGAAATATTTATTTGGTTACTGTAGTCAGATACAATTTAATTAACTCACCATGGGTAACCAGATTTCCTTGCTTGGAAATGAGCTGTTCAGAAACTTATTTTGTTTGCAGCTTCTGTGTGTATATGTATGTGTGTGTATGTGTATGTGTGTGTCAGAGAGAGGAGAAATTCTGCTGTGAATGAGATACTTTGTTTTATATTTCCTGATTACTCTGCTTTCCTATGGGTTGGGAATGTGATGAATGCTTAGTCTGGTGATATCGATGTATATCGTATTGTTCTGACATAGCTAGAAAAAAACCAACAGTGTTATTGCATGATACAATGGTTTCTATCTAACTCAATAATAAAATAATTCACTTACAACTTTAAATGTCTTAAAAGCATGACATTTGAAGTATACTTGTTTTGATGTGATGGTTAAAATGCGGTAGGACAATACACATGGTATTTGAAACACTAACAAGTCATAACGGTGTCACTGCCATTTGTGCTGCCTCAAGTGGCAATGCAGAGTGATGTCTTTGTCAGAATTCCTCAACTCTGCCATTGTAATGTGAACTCCGCGATAGACAGTATACAAAGGAATGAGTTGTGTTCCGATAAAACGTTATTTATAGACACTGAAATTTGAATTTAATGTAATTTGCATGTCTTGAAATATGTTCTTTTCATTTTATTCAAACATTTATAAGTGTAATAAGCCATTCTTTCCTTTGGGCTGTACAAAAACGGGCTGTAGGCTGTAGTTTGCCAACTCTTGCTTTAGAGTAGTGCTATGCTTCTTTACTTTCCCCAACACTTTTTCTGCCTGTGAATTCCCTATTCAAGTGAATGGTGTCCCCATCCATCCAGGCAACCATTCCTAAAATCTGGAATAATTCTACGTTGAACATCCATTAGATTCCCCAAGTTTTAACAATTTTACCTCCTTGAATTAGTCTTCTCTTTGCTGTAAAACGTTAAGTTCAGGCCTTTATCATCTCTTCTTGAGACTGCTTTACTGCTCTTTTAGCAGATGTTCTTTCTCCTGGCGTCCCTCCTTTTAACCAGTTTTTACATGCTGCTAGAGTACTTTCTTGGTGCTTTCAGGCTGCTATAACAGGAGATGTCGTATTTGCTATGAATCTTCCAGTGTTTGATGGCCATCTTGTATCTGGATGTCTGAATCTCTGGTGATACAGGGAGATTTTTTTTCAGTAATTCCCTCACATAGATTTTCCTTGCTTCTTGCTCTTTCTTCTTCTCCCTCTGGGATACTGATGATTTGCATATTAGTTCGCTTTGCATAGTCCCATATTTCCCTAAGTGATTGCTCAGTCTTTTGTATTCTCTTTTCTGCCTCTTTTAATAAACTGGCTTAGCTCAAGAGCCTTGTTTTCAAGCTTTGAGATTCTCTCTTCTCCTTGGTTTAATCTGTTTTTGAAGCTTTCTGCTGTGTTTTGAAATTCCCTAAATGACTCTTTCATTTCTTTAAGTTCTGTTATATTCTATCGTATGTCGTCTAGCTCTTCAGCAACTTTATTTTATTGATTGCATAAATTGTATTTTGGCTTCTCTTTGTTGGTTTTCAACTTTCTCTTCAATTTCATTCATTTCATTTTCCATCCATATTCTGAATTCCATTTGTCATTTTGACAGTTTTTGTTTAGAGCCCACTTCTGTAGCTCCATTGTGATCCCTTGGGGGTGTGGAACTGTTTTGTTTTTATGTTGCCAGTGTTCTTTTGCTGGTTGCTTCTCATCTGAATCCTCTTCTCTCAGATCAGAGCTAATAGGTTTGCAGGGCACCTGTTCTCCTTTGCTGAGAACTCTCTTGCTTAGTTAGAAGAAGGGGAGTCCCCAGATGGTGCTTTTTATCCTACTCTGGAATGTTGATCTGGCAGGGAAGAAGCAAGGAGCACTGAGAGCCTGTAGCGCACCTGTCCTATCTTGTCCCATTCCCCTGTGATTGCTACTGTTCAGGCCAGTGTTGGGTGATCCTTGTTTGTGGTGGTGGGTTGTTCCCTAGATTGTTGTTCGAAATTCAAGTTGGGGGCTGGTTGAGACCCTCTTCATGGAGCCTGGCATTGTGGGGGATTATTCTGT
The DNA here is from genome assembly GCA_963574885.1 of Lepilemur ruficaudatus. Lineage (NCBI taxonomy): Eukaryota > Metazoa > Chordata > Mammalia > Primates > Lepilemuridae > Lepilemur > Lepilemur ruficaudatus. The sequence goes on along the minus strand of CAUYRT010050523.1, from coordinate 1,704 downwards.
CCAGGGTCTCCCTGCAGAGGTAGACAGGGGCAGCTGGGTGAGGCTATCAAGGCGGTGGTCATGGGCATCTGGGCTGTGGTCATTTACTCAAACCAGCTCCAGGTTTAATGGCAGCTCAAGGCTGGGGGTGTCTGGGAGAGCATTGCACCTCAGGTTGGTTCTGCTAGCCCAAAGGCAGTGTTGGAGACTCTGGGGTGGGGTCTTCGGGTCAAGCTAAAGCTGGAATCTCGGGGGCAATGTCACGAGCCATTGGGAGCTCTGGAGCTACAGGGTCAGGGCTTTAGGCCCAGGCACAGTGAAAGTCTCAGAGGGGGACCATAGAAGCAGAGCCGTGCTGGTGGGGTCCTCTTCCACTGGCTTAGGGACTGTGGATGCCAAATTGCACAGGCAGTGTTCGGTTCCGGGCTTGGGCCGTTGGAAGAGCCAGGGTTCTCTTCCCACCTAGGTCCCATTGAGGCATTGGTCCAAGGCTTCTCAGTTCGTGCCTGTGCCACCTGAGGCACCTCCTCTGCTCAGTTCCCGCCCTGGATGGGGAGGGGCACTCGACTTCCAGTTACAGAGCATGGTATGGGGCAGTGTCTGCTCTGACCTCTCCTTCCCTGGCCTGTTGGGGATGATGTGAAGGCTACTGCTACAAAGCCCAGTCCTTCACAGACCTAGTGCTATGCACCTGGGAGCTCAGAATGGCGTCAGCTGCAGAAACCCAGGATTGGCAGCCACCAGATCTCTGCTGCACCTGCTCTCCAGTATAACGCGTCTGCACAGACTCTAAGCAGCTCCCTCCCCGAATGGTCCAGAGGTTTGGTGGCAGAGGGAGCCCCCTCACAACTTGGCCGCAGTGTGTTTATGGGGTAAGCATGGCACCCCAGGACTCCATCCTCTTGACCTTCCCCTGTATGGTTGCCTCCCCACAGATCCTTTCGATGTTGCAGAATCAATCGCCCAGTCCCCCGTTGCTTCTTTGAACTGCATTTTCAGTTGATCAGAATGACATAAGAAGTTGGAGAGATGGAAGATAGGTTCTCTGCTCTTCCATAAACTGTGTCTAGCCTTTACTAAGCTCTTTATATTCCCATTTCGTTTATACCCTTAAGATACTATCATTATTACTGAATAAGAACCAAAGAATAGATCCCATTTGAAAATGGAAGGGAAGGAGCCCATCTCAGAGGGAACTAATACAAATTATAGTATGGAAACCTTCAAGCTCAATTATCTAATAAGGACTTACCCAAACCAAGATCTATTTTATTTTTTCCCCTTCTTATTTTTGGCCCTTGAGCATTAAATACATTTTCTAGGGAAGGTGATGGCATGGCATTTTAAAAAGTCAGCAAAGTACAGTAGTGTTGCTAGACTGTTTCCAAGGAGTATTATTCTCCTGTATCTTAGTATTTTCTGACATAAGATATAAAATTTAAAGTAATTATGTGCAAAAGAATTATATAAAATCTTACATAATTTTTTTTTTTTTGAGACAGTGTCTCACTCCGTTGCCCGGGCTAGAGTGAGTGCCGTGGCGTCAGCCTAGCTCACAGCAACCTCACACTCCTGGGCTCAAGCGATCCTTCTGCCTCAGCCTCCCGAGTAGCTGGGACTACAGGCATGTGCCACCATGCCCTGCTAATTTTTCTATATATTTTTGGTTGGCCAATTAATTTCTTTGTATTTTTAGTAGAGATGGGGTCTCACTCTTGCTCAGGC
>CAUYRT010050520.1:0-20868 GCA_963574885.1 Lepilemur ruficaudatus | reverse complement strand
CAGAGTGAGAGTAAGACTCTGTCTGAAACAAAAAAAATAAATAAATAAAACTTGGCACTAAGGTTTATGTTTAATCTGGTATAATTAATTCCTCTTAAAAATACTTAATTGTCTGATTCTATTCTAATAGTTTTAATGTCTTTTTACTATAAGCCTCCAAATATACTTTGGGGACATAGATGTAACATATAAAGTTTAAATTAAAAATAAGTGTAATTCACCAAAAAGCTGCCTCAATAAAGACAAGGTAATTAAGATTAAGGACATCTAAGATTTTTACAATTGAGCCACGACTTTAAAACCAGATTGTAAAGCTAGCAGATGTCATCTTCTATGCACACGTTTGCTTCACAGAGATTGGAAACCATAAGGAGTTTTTTGGAAGTGTAAAACAGAGACTATAACACAAAAGGAAAAAAAGATTGCCATCTCTATTCATTTTACATAAGTGAAATGCAACCCTGCTAAAAATAACTGCAGCTGCCAGAGTGCATACATCTTACCATAAGCTGTCTGTGATGGTCCTGGAGTATGTCTGCATCAAGGTTAGAATCAACAGGGACAATTTCGTTTTTCCTTCTGTCGATGTTCTCCAGCATAAGAAGCAAACCATGGCTCATTTCATGGAAATCCTACAAAAAACATATGGAGTTTCAAACAGCTATGGGTAATATATTTTCCTTTCCCTCACAGCTTAAATTTCTATTCTTTCCAATTGCTACCATTTGCAAACACACATTGGTTTTAAGGTCATACACACAACTCCTTTTTGAGGATGGCACTGGTGCTGTTATAAAGTCCTGATCGTGAGTTTATGTTCTTACCAAAGCATCTAATTTACTACTTGGGGGGAAATTTAGACATAAGGAAAATTGTCATCAAAATACTTTATTTCTCAAAAAAGAGTAATGTTATTATGCAGTTTAGAAGGAAGCAACTCTGCTCCCCTCTCTTCTCCATGTATTCAAATCTTTCCATCTTTTAAGGTCTAGGTCCAATCCCACATCCCCTCCATTCATTCATTCGTTCATTTATTTTTTCAATGTAAAATTACTAAAGATCTCCTGTGTGTAAGGCAGTGGGGTGCAGAGGTGAAACAATTGCTTGGGTATTTGCTTTCAAGGAGCTGTCACTCTTGGGACACATTAATATAAATCTGAAGAGCAGGCTTCAAATTCTTCAAGATTTTCCCATCGTGCTTAGAATATGACCAAAACTCCTCTAGGATCAGTTCCTGACCACCTCCCTCCCCAATCTTTCTCATTACTCCCTACCTTGCTGACTATGCTCTGGTCACGCTGGCCTCTTTTCTGTTCTTAAAGACACTAAGCCCTTTCCTGCTTCTGGGACTTCCCATTTGTTGTATCTCCTTCATAGTTGTATCATCCTTCCAGAGTCAGCTTAAGACCCATGGGACTCCCTGACCACCTTCCCAAAGTGGCTTTTTTCAGTTACTCTTATCAACAATGTCTGCATTTTATTGTCTTCCCCAACAAAACAGAGGCTATGCTGTATCCAGCCGCTTTGCACTGTAGCTGCCACACGGTGGACACTCAGCAAATAACTATGGTATGAACGGATGAATAAATATTTGCAATGCTCATTCTGATGTCCGAGAAATGTCTGCCTAGGTGCCCAGTGCCTATTTGCTGAATGAATGAAATAAATGAGTCATCGGATGAATGTCAGGACTGAGATAAACTTGGGAAATAGTCTATTCTTAGGCTGGAGAGAAGATGAAGGCTTTGAATCCTGATCACACGTACAATCCCTCCAGTAAAATGAAAAGTTTGGGCAAAGCGTTATCTCACTCAGATACTGACTTTGGGGGGCAACTGCATCGCTCAAGAAACCGTGCTACCTCGAGTCACAGACTCAGCTACTGCTGGGCTCTCAGTCACCTCCTGCCTAAAGCCCGACGGACCTGGCACTGCATCAGCGCGTCCTGCAGCAGGCCTCGCCACTCCTCCAGCAGACAGCACACCCGGTCCCAGCGCCCGTTCATCTGGGACAAGCGGTCCTGCAGGTCCTGGCTCTCCTTGCTGTCAGACTGGGTGAACTCGGGGCTGCAGAGATTGATGGAGAGGATGATGGCTTTGCGGTGGTCCACGGCTTTCTGGAGCTCCTGGAAAGAGAAAAAAAGAACAACTGAACAAGGACAACAATGACAAAAGAGTGTTTAAAAAAAGTAGCTTAAAATGTGTTTCTTTGTCAACCTCTTCCATTCACAGATTATGAATACATTTCTCAGAAAGCATGCTTACATTTGTCTGTTCTTGCTGCATTTTCTGTACTTGGCCTGTTAGGGCCCAGTGGAGAAATAAACATGTCATAACATTTAAAAAACGTAGCTTAAGCCCTTTAAAATGTTTCACACAAATGCAAAGATCCATTAATTAAAACTGTTCTTAACGGGCTGGCTAGGTGAGAGATGGTGGGTGCTCACCACTGAGAACGAGGCTGCAGTTGGAAGAAATGGATTAGAAGAAAACTTGACAACATGGATGGATCTTAAGAAAATACGGTGTAGAGTGAAAAAGTCAGAAACAGAACGGTATGTGGAACACAATAGCATCCATACATGCGCACACACACACATTTTCAAAGAATACCTATGAACGATGAATGCCCATTAAATATTTCAGAATGGTCGCCATGGGTGAGGGTGAGGGATAAAGAAAGTGCAGGGGAGCCTTTTAGGAAACAAAGGTGATGACGCTGTGCCAGGACCTAGCTAAGCAGTGTCATTAACACACCTCCCTGCGTGGAGGTTCAACCACGATGAAACAAAACAAAAACTTGGCTTTGAAGGTTTTGAGCAACAGGACACCTGCATTTTTCCCCCTAGTGTAATAATCCCAGTTCACTAGACCAGTGGTGCTCAAACTTACGTGCCTACAAATGAAGTGGTCAGCTTGCTAAAGAAGCAGATTGCGGAGCCCTAGGTTCCGGATGTTCTGGATCTGTCGGCACAGTGGCCCACAGGCTGAGAACACTGCCTGTGTCACAGGCCACATTTTTGTGATGGTAAAGAGAATGAACTGGGTATTTCATGAGCTAACCAGTTTAGTTTGAGTTCACAAAAAAGCAGGCAACTGATTTTTGGCTTTGTGCATTTCTAAAAAAAAAAAAAAATCCAGAACTCAATTCTAAGAACTTGAACACATGATTCTGTATTAATATTAAATATCTGGGTACTGTTTAAATATCCCTGGATCTGGTTATGGTGAACAATCCTGGGAACCACATCTACCCAGGCTTTGTTTTCTTATAATTTCTCACTTGTCCTGTTATGTTCCCAACTTGTCTTAATTTTTCACCTTTCAATAGGTTCTTAACATGCTGTGTTATAGACTCAACCACAGAGACATCATGAGATCAAAAGATATTGTGAAAAATTCTTGGTTATTCCACAGATTTATTTACAGAAAACGTACATAGGAAAGACCAGGGAGGGGTGCAGAGGAAGGTGACTTTTTCTTATCACACGGGCTGACTTTCAAGGTCGTATTTCTCTGCCCTAATCTGGCTGAGGTCTCAGACCCTGGTGAGCATTTGCTTCATCAATTTTAAAGAATTTGGTTATAATACAACACTGCCTTATTAGAGTAATTTAGGGACTCTAGGGAAAAATGCATTTCATAATGCAGATATTGTAAATTGCATCTCCCATCCAGTGGTACCTGGTCCTAAAATTTACAGGGCTGCTGCAGAGGCCTTTCTATAAAGATGCAACTTTTGGAGAATTTATGGGGAAGATTCACTTCTCTGTTTGAAAATTTAGAACAACACAACCACAGAAAGTAAGCCACAAAAATGTCAACCCAAAATAAATAACATATACAAAACCACAGAAACATAAAAGCAGCACACACTTAATCCCTGAGCCCGGAGGAGGAGCACACCTTAGTGTTCTCCTAACAATAAAACAGGCCCTAAGGGGTTTCAAAAAGAACCTGAGCTCTCACTCCACGAGATGCTTACAACAGTCTCCACATACTAATGCACTTTAGTGGCTGCATTAAGGAGGACTTTTAAGGTCTAGAGCTAGAGTTAAGGGAAGTTATCTCATGTACTACCCCCACCCATGCTAAACCAAAATCAGGTGTTTCACCACAATTACTCTACAGTTTTGTCTTATTATATTTACTACAGCAAAAAATTGCTTCTACCACTATTGTAACCAATTTCAGAAGTTTCACTCATTGGAGAAGGTCAGATGATTTCATTTGGTCTCCCACTAATTCACGCAGATACAGTTTTGGAAAGGATTTCTCTCCTGCTCTAGATACAGACTTGAAGACCCTGGTTAGGTCTGTATTTCTCTTACGAAGAGGTTAAACAGGTCCCAGAGGTGCCTGGATGTTTCATGAAACTTTAATGGTCATTTCTTAAAATACCAATTCATTAAACTATTTACAAGGTGGACAGTTCTACAGTGTGGTCCACCTTTCTGCCCTTGAAAATCATCGTTACAGAACACTGGGGTTTAGGACAGCTGGGGGCCGGGAGGGCATTTTTGTTAGACGCCTCCCCTGCTGCTGAGTGAGAGTAAAAGAGCTCGAGCTAGAGGCTCCCTCTGTCCCATGTGGTGGCTGGCTGTGTGCATCATGGGAAAGGCGAGGGGCAGCTACCTTGAGCTTTTGGATTTGGGACTCGATGGTCTGGATGTCGGTGCTGAGCTCCAGGCACCGGAGCTGTTCCAGTTCCTCCTCCGTGTCCCCCAGCCAGGCCCAGATGTTGTTCAGGTCCGCATTGAACTGCTGCCACTTCTGGAGGTTCTGCTTCATCCTTAACTCCTTGCTCAGGGCCTGGGCCTGGATAAGCTCCCACCGGTCAATGACACCTGCCAGAACATGCACAGAATGGTGACGGGGCATTCTCCACCGACAAGGCTTAGGAAATCCTTTAAACATACCTTGGTGGCTAACTTTAAATAGCAACCGGACAAAAAGTCATTCCACTGGGCATTTCTGCTGTTGTCATCTAGAGATAACACTTACGTGAATACAATGACTGTGTTTTTCCTATTTGCATTTTTAATGACAATAGACTAAAAAAATCAGCTACACGAGACTTAACTCTGTCAAGAGTTCTATGCAGTAAGAAGCAGTCGTGTGCATGAGGGTATCATTCAGGTCTTGGTTTCTTTTTGCAATAGGACTCTGAGCATGCACATATAAAATGCCTGACTGCATACATTGAAGACAGTGCATTCAAATAAATGAAACAAGGGAAAAAACCACCAGGGAAGGCACTCTTTACCTCCTTCTCCTGTCAGAGGAGATCATTGTAACTTGGAGAGAAGTTCTCAGTTAGAACAGTTTAGGAGGCTAGGCAGCCTAGTGGAACTTAGCTATAATGAAGTGCTTCAGGATCTCCTATTTCACTCTTTCTTGAACTGAACACCAGGACTCACCAGCTGTTTGGGTCTCGGTGCTATGCAGGTTGACAAAGCCAGGAAGGCTTGCTTCTTCCTCCTTCAGTTTGTGTTCCAGTCTCTTCACTGAGTCTATACTGCCACTGCATTCACCCAGGAGTTTCATCTGTTTACACATAAGAAACAGGCCCCCGTCACCAAAATTCTCATAAGTGCAAGAGTCTCTGGGAATATATCTTCATAGCTTCTCAGCAAGAGAAGTGGCTGTTTTACTTCTCTCTCTGTGACACTCTACTAAAAATAAACAAAGTTCAAAAACATGCTTTTTAAACAGGTGAAACATTCACATATACAAAAAAATGATGCCTCAAAGACACTTTGCACGCATAATTTTGCATGAGAAGCCCTTTAAATTCATGAATCAAAAAAGATTAAACCAATCTGTGACTTAAAACTCAGAGCTCTCAGCTAGCAATGCAGTCTATAATGTTTTGGCATGTTGCTCTCTCTTCCTCTTTCTTAAACTGAAATGTGGGAAAGACAGTATTATCACAAATTTCATGGGAATATTTTTGCATTAAATAATTAAAATACTTAAGAATATAAGGCAATATCAAAGCCAGCTGGTTTCTATGAGAAAACTCAAGCAATGTTTAATAGGTATTGAGGAACTAAATTCTAAAATCAAAAAAGCTTCCAAATCCATTTTTTTATATCATGCACAGTATTCAAAAATTAAAAAAACAAATCATTTCAAGGTACTCCTGTTATACTGAACTTTATGATTCAAAGGTTGCAAAGCCTTTAATAAATCACAATGCTATTAAGTTACTTTGATTACTTTTGAGTGAGGTTAAGTGTAATCCCATCGATGTCAGGATGATCATAAAACGACATTAGTAGCTCTGACTTGGGCAGGGCATAGGTGTTATATGGAACCTTAACATTTGTACCCCCATAATATTCTGAAATTTAAAAAAAAAGATTCACATTGTGAATCTTCAAAAGAACATTAAAAAAAAAGAGGCTTTATTATAATAGAAGTTCGTATAATAAGCCAAACTGGGCAAGAAATAAACTCATGATTGATTACTCTTCTGTAATTGTGAGGATAATGAAATCAATATATGTGGCTAGGACAGTTCTTCTCTCTGGTTTCAAAAAGTAGCATGTGTGAGTTGTGATTAGACATAAGGAAATTAATTTTTCTTTCATTTTACTAAGCAGTCCTTTGGATGTGTAAAAGACTGAGGCAGGGAAGAGATTTACTTTAAAATTCTCTTCCTTAAGTATGTGTAGCAAAATAGGTAGTTCTCTAGAAAAAATTATTTGGTCAGTAACTTGAGTAGGGCAAACAAAGTTATGATAGACCTTAGGATAGATACATAGCCTATAGCTGCATAAATAGAACTGGTGATACACACAATGCCTTGCGAGCTTTTCCTTAAATCCCTCTTGTTAGTCAGAATTGTTTTCTCCAGAATAAGCACACTAAGAGCAGAAAATAAAAAATTCCCAAGGTCATTAAAGGAATCAATAAGCCCAGGAAATGAACTTTAAAAAACTGCACATTAGTAATCTATTAGCTAGAATCTACTGCTCCAAGGATAACCTTGGTTCAAAAATCATTAGTTGAATTTGAAAACATGCCTAATGACTTTTGAGAGCCAAAACATTTTTTTTTATTTCTTTTTTTTGCTTTCGATTAAAAGGATCTTCCTAAGTGTTCAGTGTGAAGGAACAAACTGGTCATAACAACAGGTTCGTGGACCTAAAAACAGCCCAGTTCTACTCAAAAGGTAACTTAATAACAGGGTTTTGTTTTGCACATCCACGTTCACGAGTTCAAGGGTGGCTTGGTGTTCAGAGACTTCATCAAGCCCTCGTGCTGCAGAGGGACTGTTCCTTGTCACAGAACTGTGATTTCCAGGGGCAGGTCAGGAGCAGGGTGCTCAGGGTACTCACATAGCCTTTGTAGCTGGTGTCTAGCTCCGGCCCCGTGGGAGTTTTGCTTCGGATGATATTTTCGGTTTGCTGCATCTGAAATCGGCTATCATCCAGGGCTTTGCCCAGTTGTCGCACGTGTGACTCTAAGGTGCTGTGGTCCCCTGCAGTGTCAACCACAACAATGTTCACTGGCCATACTGTTTGATTTATTTCAAGCGTGACATTCAAGGAAAAGTTTCAGAAATGATTTCAGGTACAGCAGCATAGAAATGGCGTGTGTGTGGGGGTAAATATAAAGCCAATTTAGTGCTGTCTTAGTACTGTCGTGCTGGTGGGTTAGACACTTAAATGGCCAAGCCAATGAGTGTGCTTGACTACGAGCCCTATGGCAGATGGGACATTGCAAAAGGCTCTTACCGCTGTCTCTTACCACTCCCTCTTCAGCGGATCCCCTGATAATCTCAGTGTTGTTAACTGGGGAAGGCCTTTCTAAAAATCTGCAGTGCTGTCTACTGCGTCCCCGTCAGGAGGAGGCAGTTACTTCTCATGCTCTTCCTGTACGCACGTAGCGAGCAGAGGAAGATACGCTCTCTGATTTTTCTTTGTGCACCTCAGAAGAAGACAGTGCCCCGGAAGGCCCCGCTGCTGCATCATTCGCTTAAGGCATGAATTCAGATTAACCAAGAAAAAAGTAGCGCAGAGTAGATATGCATGGAGATATTAATATCAAACTAGCAATGACTTGCTTTTACCTAAAATCCAAAACAAAACCCGGAGAAAGCTAAGATTTCAGTATTTCCATCTAGGTAGGCTCTTCCCCAGGGCCTAGAATTCCTGGCTCATTCTCTCAGAGCTGTAACACTTCCTTGCAAAATTATCGTGTGTGTGTGTGTGTGTATTAAAGTCTTTGAACTGAACATTGATATCAGAGTGGAGTGGAGCTAGCACAGGGTGAAAGCAGAATAAATATTAGTAAGCTTTACTAAATTTATTTTGAATAAAGGCCTTCAAAATACACCTAGGAAAGGTCTCTCACTACGAATCACTCAGAAAATCATCCTCTCAGTGATGCTACTTTTCTTTCTGCCCTGTTGCTTGTCTTCAAAAAACTGAAGTGTCAACTAGTAACTCCACGATTCAACAGCCTATCACTGTGTTCAAACTCCATTCTCTCCACCCTCCCTGCCCCCCAATCGCTGACTCGGAGCTAAGTTTGTCTAGTGCAACTCTAAGCAAAACTGCTTCTGTTTTTCTCTCTTTAATTTTTCTTGTTTTAGGAATAGTTCTGTCCTTGGAAGAAGACCCAAGGCTCAAGATACTGTGGAATACATTTCTCACTTCAAATTATTTGCATGAGATAAGACGTCTTAAATTAAAATTGGATGCCTTTTTAGAGATGAAATTGGGGCTCACCCCTGTCTTACATGAGCTCCCTGAGACGAGGAGGATGGAGCAGTGGGGGTGCCCGAGGTCACTCGTGCAGACTGGTGGACTTGGGGACACAGCCGTATCCTGATTCAATAGCCACAGGTAGGTCTGCAACCCAGCAAAGCTGACGCCACCACAACCAAGCAGGACATGAGGGCACAGAGGGTGGAGACTGGGCTTTCCCTCTCACACTGTCTGCCGCTGACGGGCATCAGAGGTCTATGCTTAGTGAGACCAATCACCATTTACAAGTCGAAAAGTTATTTCATTTCACTTGATTAGTGAAATCTTTTTCCTGGTGTTGAGCTGTTTTTTCTAGCACAGCAGTAAGAGAGGAGGGGTGTGCCTTAACATGCTCGAGCCACGAAGCTGTGAGAGACCCAGCAGGTGTGCTAAGAGAGGAGGCTTGTTACAGGTGAGGGAGGGAGGACTGCTCCCGCTTTTTGTGCCTACCAGAGGTATTTTTGATTGCATTTTCTGTGAGTTTTACATAGGCCTCGGGGCTTTCGGGGATCGTTACATCTGCAAAAAGAGCACAGTCTAAGTTGACAGCTAAGTTCTGGAAACCTCGGCTCCCTTGTGGCAGGAAAATAACTTTCCTAGGGGAAAAAGGAAGTTAGTCATCCTAGAAACATAGCTCCGGAGCACACAGAGGAAGGAGTGTGAGTATGCTCGCCAAAGCTTTCCTGAAATGAATTATATTAAGAGCTCATGGTCGTTGAGAGTGTTTTATGACCAGGCACTAGTATAATCACTTATTTATCCTCACGGAAACCATACAGAGTGCCTGGAGTGTTATTCCCATTTTTTTTTTTTACAGATAAGAAAACTGGGGTCCAGCGGAATCAAGTTACTTATCCAAGTTTAAACATCCAGCAAGTCACTGGACTGAGATTTCAACCCAGACAACCAGCCTGGAGAGCAGCACTGTCCCATGTGTTTCCATGCAAACCACACATATGATGTCAAAGGTTTAACAGACACATTAAAAAAGTGGTAAGAAACCTATAAAATTAATCTTAATACTATATTTTACTAAACAGATACATCCTATTTGTAACATGTAATCAACACAAATGTTAATATTTTATGTTTTTTCTTTGTACTAAGCCTTTGAAATCCGTGTATTGCTGTAAGTGCATTTTCCACACACAGCCCATCTCAACTGCCGTGGTCACGTTTAAGCGCTGACAATCCCCTGTGGCCAGTGGCAACATATTGGACAGTGCTGCTTCAGATGCCACACGCCTGACTAATAGACTCTACTGTAAAGACAACATAGAAATGAGAGACATTATTTTATTTTTAGAGCAGTGTCATCTCTCGGGAGTCCACATGTGAACCATCAGAAACAAACAGAAATTATCCCAGATGTCCTTTCAGAGAATGTGTGAGATGCCACAAATTGGCCTCCAACTATTTATTCTATTTGCACTCCCCTTCCTTCTTCCTCTTTCTCCGGCTGTCCCTTCGCTGTATGTGTTGCTTGTGTTTTGATCCTTCTCTGTCCCCTCTATATGCTCTTCCTGTGGGATCTCCTCCGTCGGCGTCAGGCCAATCACCACTGACATGTGGGTAACTAACTCATTGGTACATCCAGGTCCTGAACTTTAGTCCTAAGCATCTACTGCTGGGTATCTGCGTTTGGATATTGTACAGGTATCTCAAAATCAGGATGCACACAACCAAACTCATCACCTCCCCTGTCTGGCAGCCCTGCCTCCCTTGCCCAGCTACACCACAACGCACCCTTCCTCTGTGGTCCTCAGGGCCTGGGACCATCTGCATCTTTCACCAGGATGCCCAAGCCAGAAAATCACCTCCATCCCAATTCAGTCAATCTCCTCCTATGGAGGAGTCTCATGATTTCTCACATCTCTTCCATTCTCTCCATTCCCTGCGCTGCTTCCTTAGTTCAGGCCACCATCCTACCTCTGTCCTAGATTATAAAATGTTTCATTTGGACTCTCTCCCCCGATATGCTCTCCTCCCTATAGCATCTAGATGGATACAACATGCAAAAATGCATCTAATCACATTGCCTCCCTCTGTAGATCCTGCTGTGGCTCCCCAGTGCCTTCAGGGTAAAAGCCAAACTCTTTTCCATGATGAACAGGCTGCTTTATGACCAGGGCCTTATTTGCCTTTCCCGTCTCTACTTTGTTCACTCCAAGCTGCCCAATCAATAGTCTGGTCATCCTGGGCTAAATTTAGATGACCAAAAGCAGCTTGGTCACAATCACAATCACATGCACAATCACAAGCACAATCACAACGCAGGGAGGGCTCCTCTCCTTCCTTCCTCTGGACATTGCTGTGTTCACCTGACCGACTGCAATTCATCCTTCTGGTCTCAGCTCAGCAGTTTCTTCTCCAAAGCCTCCCCAGAGGTCCCGGTTAGTCGCCCTTGTGCCTCTATGCCACCACACGTGCACTGCTATCCTAGCACCAAACAGTTCACACAGTCATTTCTTATTTACTTACCTGTGTCCCATGCTAGAGTGTGAGCTCTTTGAAAAGAAAAGCAACTGTGTGTCTCTAGTACTTAGCAAAGAGCTTGTCAGCTAGTACTCCAAATATAAATCAGTGGAATAAATCAACGGCCATGCCAACTTTTGCATTTAGTAACACATTAATATCCAATTGCATGCTTAGGTACAATTTCCCTGAAGGGAGAAGAAGATGATTCTGAACTGCTGACATGTGCCCAGGGCAGTATTAATTCCCTTGCGTTTTTCTTTGAGCCGGCATACAGGAAAGGCTCTTTCCTACCTGATAAGCCAACAGCTCCCCTGAGGTAGAAATCTTTGTCCTCCTGACCCTCTTCGTCCTCAGAGGGCAGGGTTCTGGACACTGCAGACTCCAGGTCCCGACTGAGGTCATAGTCATGATCCCACTCCAGGGGGATGGAGTCCACACTGGCGGGGGTGTCTCGCCCGGACCGCTCGCTGCGCAGGGGCTGGGCGAGCGAGAGCGAGGGGTTGGAGGAGGGCTGCGGGGAGAGCACGCTGTCTGCAGAGCGGTCGTGCCAGTGCAGGTCCGAGAGAGCAGCGGAGTCCTCCAGCTCCAGCTCCCTGTCCGAGAGGTCGTGCTCATCGTCTGGGAGCTGGGAGGGAAGTCAAGCCAACCTCGTTACTGCAATGGTTCCACCTCTCAGCTAATCTCAGCATCTGAGCTTTCCTGGGCCATCCGTCTACCATGTGGGGATAATTGTAAACTTCCTATGAGCAAATGAGAATCTTTTGATCACGTTTAAAATGTCTCGTAAATTAATCTACGTAATCTACGTAAGTTAGTTTCATTACTGGTAAAATGGGAATAATATTAAAACCTACTTCAAAGAATTGATATAAGTAAGTTAATGTAAAGAAAGGCAACCTAGTACCGTGCCTGCAATATGATAGCTACACAATGACATATATCAGGAACAAAAGGACATTACTGATAAAACTACAGCTTGTCCTTTTTAGTTTATATACAAGACTTAAAATACATTCAATCACAGAAGATTCCACATAGTCTAATAACATCTCCACAGATGAGATGTGATTATTATAGCAATTAGGAAAATAGAAGAAAAAAATTCACCTAAACCTAAACCTCACCAACTAAGCAACAATTACATGGCTCATGTTCATCTTATTTCTTCTAGAGGCTTCTTTATCTTCCATAGAAGATATGTGCCAAATACTCTTCTAAACTCTTTATAAACTCATCTAATGCTCAACATGATCCTTTCTACAAAGTAGTTACTGTTATTAAACCAGTTTACAGTTGAGGAAACTGAGGCAAGAAAGGTGAAGTGACTTGCGCAAGGTCACAGCGCCAACACACATCAACGCTAGGATGCCAACGCAGGCGCCCTCTCACCCACTATCCAGTGCTACCGAATCCCACCTAGTTAATTCTCTTTAGATTTAAAGAAAATGAAAAAAATCAGTGTTACGTACAGGCAGGCGAATCAATTTCTTGTGGTATCTTTCCACGCGCCCGAAGACCTCCTGACAGTATCGTCGGAGCTCGTCCAGCTCTTCCTCGATTACTGCCGCGTCCAAGGGCTCGCTCTTTTCTATCAGCTGTTCTCCCTGGGCGATTATCTGCTCAATCTTATTGTGGTTCAGTGAAATTTCCTGCTGGAAGGCCTAAGGAGGACAAATCTCATGGTATTTTTTTTTTTATTGCTCACACTGACACAAAATAATCATACATATTTTTCATTATATTAAAAATACCATGGAGCGGGATATTTAATTTGCCATATGCAATGACAAGCCAAGAGGCTATTATCTCATGGTAATAAAAAAAATGTTAAGCCAGAACAGGAGTCAGAATGGAAACATCAGAATTCCATAACCAGAAAAGAGCCTTTGGCTAATAAAATTTAGCACTACGTAAATTTGATGTAGAGTGTAGGGAATATTCAGACCCATCATAAATTGATGGCACTGATTATCCCTAATGAAAGCAAGACAATCAATAAACTGCCACTGAAATACATTTAGCATTTTAAAGAAAAACTGTAAACATTTTAACTTTAGATGTCCTGATCATTTGTCAAACATGACTGAGAAAAGCTATCCAGATGATGACGCCACGGATTCTTCTCAGAAGATTCTTTTGTTTCAGGACGTAAGCAGGTAAAGTTAAAATGATTTGAAAGACAGGGAATTCTGAGAGGGTTATTTTGACTCATTCTCTATGTTTCAAAAGAGTTAAATCACTGGGGAAAAGTTTGAGGCGATAAATTTTAATTCCATATAAGAATAAACTCTGGAAGAATCTAAATTGTCCTACGACGAAAAAGACTGCTGGGGAGAAGGGAGAGTAGGAATCTGTGCCATGATCCTGCCAGAGTCCAGTGGGAGAAGGTTCAACTACTACTTGGTAAAAACTTCCTGTTGAAGGATTTAAGTATTGATTTGCCTGAGAGATGTCGGGAGAGTGGGGACAGGGGAGGGGAGGCATTGGCACAATAGCAGCGTTTACTATCTTACGGTTCCTTCCTTCCTGAGAATCTATGATTAAGGGCAAGTTCCTTGTTTTATTATAACAACCAGAAGGTTGTGGGAATCCTGACTATTCTTTTAAAAAACCCATTGAGCTCATGCCTGTAATTCTAGCACTCTGGGAAGCTGAGGCAGGAGGATTGCTTGAGCTCAGGCGTTCGAGATCAGCCTGAGCAAGAGCCAGACCCCGTCTCTACTAAAATTAGAAAAATGAGCTGGACCTGGTGGCATGCGCCTGTAGTCCCAGCTACTCAAGAAGCTGAGGCAGGAGGATCACTTGAGCCCAGGAGTTTGAGGTTGCTATGAGCTAGGCTGAGACCACAGCACTCTAGCCTGGGTGAAAGAGCTAGATTCTGTCTCAAAAAAAACAAAACAAAAACAAAAACATAGATCTTGGGAAGAAAATTTCCTAAGCTGCCTTGCAAATAAATAAGTTTTTAAACACTCTCCTTTTTAGGAAATCCTTTTTTCTGATTCAAATCCCTCCTATTCAAATTTCTACCTAGCCGCTGTGTTTAAATTATATAGTGAAAAATACAAAATGTATTTAAGATTAATTTGGCATCTAAGAATGCAGAATATATGTAGAAATCTCAGCTAAAGACAGGTGTATTGCTTTGGAACATGGAGTTCAAACAAACTATTTGAAGGTGCTAGAAACAACTCATTTAAAAAAAATCCCAAACACAGTAACAAAAGACTATCCTTAGCACCCTGGCAATCCAGTTAATCATTAAAAGTATGTGTGTTAATGGTGGTTGGTTATCCCTGTGTAGGGCTCTTTATTTTATTTTAAATATCTTTTACATTTTCTGAATATTTTGGGGCAACCAAGAACTAATTTTTTAAAAGAAGATGTCCTTACTATGCTGTTCACAAAAAGCTCTACAAATCCTTTCATTTTCAGGTTTTCTTCACATTGATCATTTGCAAAATATTTCCGTTACCTTGAGTTGCTTGATTTTAGCTTGAACATCACACTCAGAAAAGTGCTCGATGTTCGTGAGCTGCAGATCCATCTCTGTGAGCCAGACCAGAATGCTGTCCCGCGCAGTCTCAAACTCCTCGCGCTGGCCAATGAAATGCTGGATATGAGAGGCAAACAGTGAAAATTAAAGAGTCCACATAAGTCTATCGACACGGCACAGCCAATTCCAGTGTTATTCTGGAGAGTCATTTTCTCCGTGAGCAAAGAGAACCCTGCAATCCTGTGCCATTTCACATCCCCTGCAGCACCCTTCTGCCATCCCAATCTTACAAAATCATTAAGATGATGTCTCAATGCTGTGTTCATAAATGGCCCGATCCTGTCCTCCGGGCCTGTAAATTACAGAGGAGGCATAATAAAAACCTTGAGTCTGCGCAGGATGGAGGTGACGCGCTTTTGCAGGTTGTCCCATCTCTGGTTGCCTTCGTGAACCATCTGTTTCAGGCTGCACGCGGAGTCGGTGCGATTCTCTCTGGCCAGGCGGCGGTACTGCTTGTTGATCAGTTCCAGCTGGGTCAGGCACTCGTGGACCTGTCGCTGGAAAGCCTACGACCACAAAGAAGGATGTTGGTTTGGGAAATCAGCTCTCATCTGATGAACGGGCAGTTTCGCCACCACAGACAAGGGAAAGGACAATTTCTAATGACAGTATATATCCCCTGATGCAAGCAAAGTAAGTTAATCGGCGTAGCTTAAGAAAAAACAGTGGTTTAATCAAAAATGTGAAAAAAGTAGAGAATAGTAGTAAATAAATGCATACATCCATATGTACACACACACAAACATATAAATATGATACAGTTTTTAAAATAATTAACAGCCTGGGAAACAAATTTCCCCACAAAACAAACCATTACAAAAACATGTGTGTGTATATTTTTGAAATGTGTGTTTGAAATGTTCAATATTTCTGGTGTCGATACTGAGAAGAGACATCTATAATGGAACTGTTTATTTGTAAAATATATAATTTCCTAAAAAAATCTAGAAATCACCTCAATTCTGCTACTATCCATTAGGAAAAAACAAAACTACCTTTGGCAGAAAGCCCTCTAAAGGTAAGATATTATGAACTTTACTTTTAAAAAGGCAGTTTAGTAAAATGTAAGTTATTTTACATTTTCAAAAGTTTGGAATATGCTCTATTTCTTTTCTGTTGTTCCTATGAATTATTCACAGTTTCTCTAAAACATGTTGGAGCCAGTGCACCACCCTACCTGGCTGTGTCTACTTTTGAAGACACCCCACGTGCCCTGTGCACAGTTTAGAGATTCTAAAGGTAAACACTCTTTCTGCTTTCTCCCTGCAGTGCAGAATAGCCCTAACATAAGAATCATTTGGCCAAAATAAAATGAAGCTCTTTTTTTTCAAACTCATTTGTATGATTTATGACATTTGTATCCTGTATTAGACAACAATTTTATAATTCACCAATTGGACTGTACTCATCAAATCCCCAAATTTTGTTTTCCTTGGCTTATCACACTGTTTACATGCTACCACATTACTGCCTCTTAAATGGTTTTCCTTCTGAGTGTTGCTTTAAGAGCCTTAATCCTAATAAATCCTGTCTTTTAGTCTATAAAACTTAGTTATTTCTCCAGCAATGGAAGTTACTTCCCCAGCGAAGAGAGTTGAGATTTTGCCATTCCTGGAAGTCACCTATGTGTTTGCCCACTGGAGTGGGTTCAGCACCCAGGGCCAGCACCCAGCACACCCAGACCCATCCCAAACATTCAAGCAATTGAATGAGCTGAATGAAGACTGTCCTTAAGCAAAATTTTGTTTCTAGGATTTATTTCTATCTCTTCAGAAAATTAACTACATAAATGACTAAAGAAATCATTATAGAAGCTAACTATATGGCTAATTTTTGCTATAAAATCTGAGAGTCTAAAATAGCATCAGAAAGGATCTTATATAATCTGCTTTGCAGTCTAAGCCAATTACAAAAGGTTTTAACCTTTATGAAGCTGAGTGTAGTAAGATGCAGTTGAGTAGCACTTCCGCTCATACCGGCTCACATGGAGATGACCTGGAATATCCTGCAAAGTTTATTGTGGCTTTTTACTAGAAGTTTTCTAAGGGAAAATCTTTTATATAGGAAAATATTTTTTTCTGGAATTAAGGGATATAGTTACCTATAAATCCATTCAGGCCTCAGAAAAACTCTTATTCATTTCATGTAACATTTGAACATTTTTATAGATGCATACAGCTGTCCATCTATAACTCAGATTATAAACTCCACAGGAACAAAAAGCAAACTCCACGCTTCTTCCAAAGAAGCCTCAGTAAATGCCTGGTTATCTGATATAGCAAGGTAAAAATGAATCCCGCTGGATTTGGTTGGATTTTTAGTCTTATTTCTAAACATCTTAAGGAACTTGGGGCAGAATTAGCAGCCAAGAATAATCAGAATGCATCCGAACTGTTTGCTCTCAACATATGAGAACACGCATCTGCTTATCAGTGGGAATTGAAGGGAGAAGAACCTTCACATTTAGAAACGGTCAACTGTGGGCTACGTCAGGTCCTCTGCGAAAATGACAGACGGCTGAGAAGCCGAGTTTCATCATGTCACAGTGATAGAGTGGACTCAAGATTGTGCAAATAGGCGAGGAACTGGAATCAGTTATTGAATGATTCCCTTCTTTATGAGTATAATTACACCACTGCTATTTTTGTCCCCATGTAATTGAAAAGCCTTGGTGACTCAAGACCAGCACTGCTCTTCACTGTGAAATTAGAAATGGATCATAAGGAAAACGTTTTACTCCGTAAAATAGAGCCAACTCTATTTTATCAATGATTATATATATATATATATATATACACACACACACATATATATATTTGGGGAGAATCATGATTCTTATTTCCTAATAGAATTTCTCATTATTACTACATTATTTTTAATTCTTGATAAGCTTAAATTAAGATAAAAACCTCCTTTCTCCCCTTCTTTGCCTACTTATGAGGTAATAATAAAGATGGCTACAAAGTCCTCACCCAGCTATGTGAACAGTTAGTTTGTAGGCGAACAGTTAATTTATGTCTTAGAACACCAATGACCAGCTGGCTACTTTCATAGCAAAATAAGGATTAAAAACTTGGAATTATAAATCACCTCAAATGTCTTTAGTTCTTCCTTGGCAACTATATAGATCACCCCAGAAGACCTGGGAAGAGCAGCTGTCCTTTCTGAAATCTTCAGCCAATCTTCAAAACGGGAATAGTCATCCAGAAACTTCTGCCACAATCGCCAGGTCTCCTCAATTCTGAGACAGAAAGTAAAAAGACGGATTCTAATTATTTGAGATTGTCTACACTCCAGAGCCCTGCCTGATGCCTGCCACAGGATTAAGGGTGCCCAAGCATACAACTGTTGTGCCAAACGATAACTGTGCTCTGAGCCAAGCTGACCAGAGAGAGACAGAGACAACTGTTTGAGCTAAAATAAAACAGCTGTTTTTTTTTTTTCCCCCAAACATGTCCTGAAGTTCTGGATTTGGAATTAGTCAAATTGAATATCATAAGCACATCACGTGAGCTGTCTTGGATATGTGCAAGGAAGTTTAGAAATACAACGACATGTCTACAGTATACACTCAGGCCAGTGTTCTACTCAAATAAAACTGAGGCTTGAAAATCTATTTAAGTCCAATATCAGATTCACTCTGACACAGGTCAACCTATGACAACCAGACAAATATTAAGCTTTCAAGAGTTCACCAGAGAGCATAATGATAGTGTGTTTTACTTCATTATAATAATTTGGCAATACATCATGACTTTTTGCCACCTTAAATTTCAAAGGACTTAGACATAATGTCTTTTTGTCATTTAATTTTTAATAAAAAATGTTACTTTTCACAGCCACAAATTCTGTAATGCATATTTGGCAAGGGAATATTTTAATTTTTCTATATTCTGTTCAAACTGTTAGGTCAGACATAACTTGGCTCATTATATTTATATATTGTCTTTACGCCTACTTATTTTCCCAACTAGACAACAGCAAGTTTGGAAAGTCCAGGCTATTTCTGGACATTGTAACCAAAAGGAAATAGTGAACAATAGATTTTTTTTGATCTTTTCTCTTCCCTACTGTTTGAGCATCCAGCTTACTTGAGCCTCCTTTCCATGGACATAGCACAGATATTTCTCCACCGCCGGTCCAGGTTTCTTGTAGCCTGCTGGATGGAGTCACACTCGGCGTCAGTGGCACAAGCGTCACAGTCGTGCAGCAGGACTTCACACAGGTTAAGAACAGAGGCAACACCCGTACTGTGCTTCTCTATGTCTCTCTGAAGCTCCTGCAGGGGAATGAAACATGGTTTATTAAAAAATTACATGTGTACAGGTGAGAGAAACTGAAGCTGTGCTCACTGACAATGGCTAGGCTAAACCTCGACAAATATTTCATTTGCTTGAATGCATGAAGTTTCTTGAGCCTCATTTACGAAATCCAGCAAGCTCAGAAGTATGAGAAAATGGATCTAGAAATATTTTGGCTATGTGAGCAATGCCCAAATAGAAACGGAACAAATGAAATAGAATGCACTAAGAGTGAAACTAGGTTCTGTAATGAAAATGAAAAATGAATCTTGCCCCAGATTCTACTTCACAGATCCATCACTTACATTCCAATCAATCACACGATCAATCATGGAATACAGTCATCTCTCAGCATCTGTAGGGGACTGGTTACAAGACTTCCCATGGATTCCAAAATCCATGATGCTTAGGTCCCTTGTAGCAAATGTTGTAGCATTTGCATATCATCTATGTACATCCTCCTGTATACTTTATATCATCTCTAGATAACTTATAATACCTAATATAATGAAAATGCTACGTAAATAGTTGTTATTCTATGTATTGTTTAGGGAACATTTTAAGAAAAAAGTCTATACATATTCAGTACAGAGCAATTTTTTCCCAAATATTTTCCATCTGCAGTTGATTGAATCAACCATGAACACAGAGGGCAGGCTGTATATATGAACTGGCTAAAAGTTGGCAATGAAGGCCGGGCATGGTGGCTCACGCCTATAATCCTAGCACTCTGGGAGGCCGAGGTGGATGGATCGCTCAAGGTCAGGAGTTCAGGGCCAGCCTGAGCAAAAGCAAGACCCCGTCTCTACTAAAAAAAAAAAAAAAAAAGGCAGAAAGAAATTAATTGGTCAACTAAAAATATATAGAAAATATTAGCTGGGCATGGTGGCACATGCCTGTAGTCACAGCTACTCGGGAGGCTGAGGCAGGAGGATCGTTTGAGCCCAGGAATTTGAGGTTGCTGTGAGCTGACGCCATGGCACTCTAGCCTGGGTGATGGAGCGAGACTCTGCCTCAAATAAAAAATAAATAAATAAAAGTTGGCATTGAAGAACTGGGATTTACACTCCAAAAATCTGCAAACTGTTTTAAACAGTTAATTCACCATTGTTCAAAGGTAACATGGTTATCAACAGACGAATAGATAAAGAAAATGTGGTGTATATACACACACATATAGATGTATACACACACACAGTGGAATGCTATTTGGCCATAAAAAAAGAATAAAATTAGCCTGGACATGGTGGCTTATACTTGTACTCCTAGCACTTTGAGAGGCTGAGGCTGGAGGATTGCTTGAGACCGGGAGTTTGAGACCAGCCTGAGAAATGTATAGGGACTCCATCTCTACAAAAAAACTAAAAAAAAATTACCCAAGCATGATGGCATGTTCCTGTAGTCCCAGCTACTTGGAGGCTGAGGCAGGAGGATCACTTGAGCCCAGGAGTTTGCACTCCAGCAAAAAAGAATAAAATTATGTCTTTTGCAGCAACGTGGATGGAACTGGAGGTCAATATGTTACATGAAATAAGCCAGGCACAAAAAACAAACATCGCATGTTCTCACTCATATGTGGGAGTTAAAAAAGTTGATCTCATGGAGGTAAAGAGTTGAATGATAGATACCCACAGCTAGGAAGGCTGTGTGGGTGAGGATTGTGAAGAGAGGTTGGTTAGTCGGTACAAACATACAGTAAGAAGAAATAAGTTCTAACGTTTGATAGCAGAGTACAGTGACTATAAGTAACAATAATGTATTGTATGACTTGAAATGTT
>CAUYRT010050518.1:0-19969 GCA_963574885.1 Lepilemur ruficaudatus | reverse complement strand
TGGCGTCAACCCAGCTCACAGCAACCTCAAACTCCTAGGCTCAAGTAATCCTACTGCCTCAGCCTCCCAAGTAGCTGGGACTACAGGCATACGCCACCATGCCCGGCTGATTTTTTTCTATATATTTTTAGTTGACCAATTAATTTCTTTCTATTTATAGTAGAGACGGGGTCTTGCTGTTGCTTAGGCTGGTTTCAAACTCCTGACCTTGAGCCATCTGCGCACTTCGGCCTCCCAGAGTGCTAGGATTACAGGCGTGAGCCACCGCGCCCAGCCGAGAGCTAGATCTTTTTGTGTTATTTCTATATAATATTGATCTTTGTTCCGGTTAGACACTGTTGATCCATTTTAGTGTTGTCTTTAAGCTTTGTTAGGTAGAACCAGGACAGTGCTTTGGATTAATTTTCCCCACTACTGAAGCAATACCTCTGAGTGCTCTACTTAGTGCCCCATGAATTATGAGGTTTTTCACTCTGGCTAGTGAGAGTACGCACTATTCTTGGCCCTATGTGAGCTCCAACGATTGTTTCCTGTAATCCTTTTGGGTAGTTATTTCCCCAGTTAGGGCAGTTTCCTCACGTGCATGTGCTGTTTGAGTACTCAGCTGAATATTCAAAGGGTCTCCTGCAGCTCTCTGGCACCCTTTCTCCATGCAACTCTTTCCTCTCTGGTACTGTACACTGCAAAATCTAGATGCCTTGGCATTGCCAGAGCCCAGCTCCATCTCAACTAAGGGAGGTCTCTGAGTTCCCCCTGGGTTTCCCTTCCCTGTTCTGTGGCCAGGAAGCTCTCCCTAGGCAGCAAGCTAGACCAGGTGTAGGGCTTACATTGTTTGTTTACCATCTCTCAGGGATTGCTGTCCTATGCTGCCTGATGTCCAGTGTCTTGAAAACTGTTGTTTTATATATTTTTTCTAGTTTTTTAGTTATTTCAGGTATGAGGATAAATCTGATCCCGTTACTCCATCTTTTCTGGAAGCAGAAGTCCTGACTTTTCTTAAAACATTTGAGGAATTCTTTAGGAGTTGCTGCTAGAGTATGAGATATTCTTTGGAATTTCCGTACGGAAAAATCTTCATTTTTTTCAGGGTGGGTTTGATATTAAGATACAACCAAGAGTAATTTTTCAGGTCTGGTTAAGTGATTTGTCATCTGGGTTATACTGGGGGGGGGGTCCAAAATGAGCTTAGAGCAATGAGGAAGATTTCCTTGTATGATTTGTAAACTAGGTTGGAAGCAAAATAAGAGTTGCAAAGTATTTTCAGTGATGGCAACTTGGTTGAGATAAGGATAAAACCTCTTAGGGGTAGGTATCTTGAAAAATAACTTTAATTCGAATATTTCTGTGTATTTGCTGGTATATATTTAGTGTCACTGTTTATATTTAAAACTTGTATTTAACTGCTTCTTAGTAAGGTTTCTTAAATTGTTTTTATGTGATATTCTCCCTCTAGCTTGATGAAAAACTCGCTGAATACTTTTGTACATTTCCTCACTACACTACACACGCTTCACTGTGGAAGCTTCTTAAGTCGTGATAGTCAGGTAACTAGTTTCTGTGTAAGGAAACTAAGATCACCCTGTCAAAATACATTGCATGATACAAAGTTTGTAAAATTTGTTTTTGATACCTGTATAGAATTATTAATGCCTTCATGAGTTTAATTAAAAGCTGTTCATGTAAGATACTGAATTCTAATAGCTGGAGCATGTGTCTGTATTTGTCTTACACTGTAGGAATTAAGTGAATGGCCTAGTTCAAAGAGATGCCTTGAATTGGATGTATTAGGATTCTCCAGAGAGACAGAACCAACAGGATATATATTTATATAGATATATGAGAGGGGATTTATAGAATTGGCTCACATGATTATGGAGGCCAAGAAGTCCCACCGTAGGCTGTCTGCAAGCTGGAGAACCAGAGAAGCTGCTAGCGTGGCTCAAAGTTGGAAGGCTCGAGAACCAGGGAAGCCAGTGGTGTGACTCTCAGTTCAAGGCTTGAAGGGCCAAGAGCTCCGAGAGACCACTGATGCCAGTCCCAGAGGCCAAATGCCAAAGAACCTGGAGTTCTGATGTCCAAGGGCAGGAGGAGAAGGGCATCCCACTCTGGCAGAGGAAGAGAGAGAATTCACCCTTCTTCCACCTGTTTGTTCCATCCGGGCCCCCAGCCAATTGAATGGCACCTGCCCACATTGAGGGCAGGTTGTCCCTACTAAGTCCACCAACTCACATGCCGGTCTTCTCTGGAAACACCAATAAGCAATGCTTCATCAACCATCCAGGCATCCCTCAATCCAGTCAAGTTGTCATCTAAAAATAACCATTACACTGGATATGTTATATGATTAACCAAGGACTATCCTTAGAACCTAGTAGATTGGTTATAATATATATACTATGTTATATGCCATCTTAATCATGGGGCAGAATTCTGTTTGGGGAGGAAGGGGTTAAAATTCTTTTCCCACAGTCTTTGTTTTCCAGCTCCTCAAGGTCCTATTAACCCCCCCATTAGGGAACATAAGGACTTTTTGAAAGTCTTATGGATTAAATTTTTAGATTTTTAGCTTTTAACTTTGATTCTCTTTAATTTCATATTTTTAGTTAACTGAATTTATAACTTCACAGCTCTTTTGTAGTAAACCTTATAGTAAGGGCAGATAATCTTTTACTTTTGTGATATCCTTTTGGCTTGCTGTATGTTCTTGTATCTTAGTATCTTTTTGTTGTCCTGTTTTATTTTGCTTCTCTTTTTTTCCAGTTCTGTTTAATTTGTTTAAATAAAAGGAAGGTTACAAAAGGAAAATTTATTTATTTTTAATTATTATTTTTTTTTACATGGGAGTATAGATTCAGGACAATCTATGCTCCAAATTTTCTTTGAGATTCATATGTATGAGGTGGACTTTTTACCCTGAAATTTACCCTGACGTTTTTAATTTTATTTCTAATTTAGGATTCCATGTATCAGTGATGTTTTCCTATGTACTATGTTTGATGTCTATATTTTTCATGGATAGTAAAAACCACACTTGAACAATATGAATAAAGGTAGCATTATCCTTTGTTTTCTGCCAACAACCAGTTTTCTATGAGAGTTGTTTTAAGGAGTATTTTGAGTTGTTTTTGTCTTTAGTTTCTTTGAGTATAACTTTGTTAGAGCTTCTTTTTTACAGAAATAATTAAGGGTTCTTCTCCACCCCACATATTTATTAAAAGCAGTTTTCACATCTCCCAATTGTGAAATAAAGTTTCTATTTGGCTGCATTGTGTCTGGCCTGTTAGTTGAGTGTGTCTGGCTTGTTAATTGAGTGGCCAGGGCGCATGGTATTGGCATATAGTAAAAACATATTGTATATTAACCAATTTTGTTTTATGTAGATACAGGTGTTTAAAATATGGTGTTATATTCATTTTTATTAAAATATTCATTCTATGCCTATTTTTTTATGTGAAATCTTTTAAATTACTCATTGTAATTAAGTATAGATTCTTAGTAGTGTTATGTCTTAGTTCTTGCTTTAATCTGGCTTTATAGTTTTCTTTCTATAATAGAGACCTTTGAGTTTTGCATTCTTTGTTGTCATTTGTCATTTATTCACATATTGTAATAGAATTGATACATAATTGGGCTAAAATATATAATTCTCTTTACTTGTATATGTTCTGTTCCTAGACTTTTGATCCAGTAACTACTTGGATTCTATGATTTTTTAATTTGATTTTGCTTCTTTTAATGACTTAAATTGGTGTTTGTTAACTTTTTTTTTTTCTTTTTTGAGACAGAGTCTCACTCTGTTGCCCAGGCTAGAGTGCCGTGGCGTCAGCCTAGCTCACAGCAACCTCAAACTCCTGGGCTCAAGCAATCCTCCTGCCCCAGCCTCCCGAGTAGCTGGGACTAGAGGCATGCGCCACCATGCCCGGCTAATTTTTTTTAATATATATTTTTAGTTGGCCAATTAGTTTCTTTCTATTTTTAGTAGAGATGGGGTCTCGTTCTTGCTCAGGCTGGTTTCGAACTCCTGACCTTGAGCGATTAGGATTACAGGCATGAGCCACCGGCTTCTGGTCTGTTTGTTAACTTTTAAAATCAGTGTTCCTCTTTGATACATTAAAAAAATCTCATCTTATACTCTTTTTTTAAATACATGAGAAGTGAAAGCACATAGACAGAGGTCTGCCTTTTTAAGCTTGTCTTCACTCCGTTCTGATACCCTTGATTTCAGTGTTGCCTTCAGAAAGAAGTTGTCTTAAAATGATGTTGAAGTGGGATAAAATACTATAACTAATAATATAGTTATATCTTTATAGATATTGAAAGTAGAATATTTTAAATAGGGATAAGTTTTAGGGAAAGAATTAGTTCAAATTAATTTATAGGATATTTGTAGAAAAAAACAATACATTCCAGTGGAGATCAACAGGGATCATTTTAATAAAACCGATTTTTAGGTCCATAATTCCTTATCAGAAACTCTAAGGGCCAGATGTATTTTAGAGTTCAGATTTTTTTTTTAATTTTAGAAAGCTAATAAGGTGAGTTTACCATATATAATGCCCCTGCAGGGTCAGGGATATCCCTTCAGAGTCAAATACATTAATATTTTGGCAGCCAAAACTATGACTATTCTTACTAAAGTGGGTAGATATAAATAGTCTCATGTCAGTTCAGGTCAGATTTTGCTGCCAATTAAATTCACTTCAGGTTTGCCACCAATGAATTACAGACAGCTTTTGGTTTTTAGATGTTTTTAGATTTTTAAATTGTGGATAAGGAATTATGGACTGTATTTACTTCTTAGTTCTAATGTTTGGTTACTTTTGTTACTCTGAGAAAATGAAACCCACTTTCCTTTTTTTCTTCTACAGGATATGCGATTAAATCTGTTCTCTGCAGGCCAGTTAATAGAAATTAGGACACCTCTTCACAAAGCTTGATACCTTAGGCAGCTGTCACTGTCACGTGACACCTCCACTGGCTACTTCCCGCACTTTGCTGGCTGTACTTGAAGAATCTCATAGTTCCCCTGTTCTCCACACGCCTTTCAGAGGTGCTCTGTAGTAATAAATAGTAAGGAAAAGAGATGTGAAAAGTGTAAGTACTTCATGTAGTATCTGTCCTATCTCAAGGAGAAATGTTTCAGAAGGAGCAACACGCTTTCTCTGGACTGACCTTTCCTATTGTCAGCTAATATGGAAGTTTAAAAAATAACATACACTTCTGCACCGTTTGGACTTTTGTTTTAGCATAAAGGAATACATACTTAGGATAAAACAAAAGTCCAACTGGTACAGGAGCATAAATAAGAAGTACAAGCTTTCTCCTGCCCTGCCGCACCCCTCACCCCTCCAGCTTTTGACCGCTTGTTTTGTAGCTCTTTCAGGGGTTTGGATCCTTTGTAACGACTTTTTTCCTTTGGTTTAGACTGTCCATGGATCGGTTCAGGGAATTCTGATTAGACATTATAACCCCACTTTGATTTTGTGTTCATTGTCTGTTAAGTTTTGGAGAGCACCTTTTCTGGTCTAGCTGGCAGTTATGTATTTTATTTTTAGAGCTATTTGTTCAGACGGCATGATTTTGAACTGTTAGTGAAGTACATTCTTTTAAATATTAATTGTTCCAAATTAAAAGTGTCTGAGTATTGGCCAGGTGTGATGGCTCACGCATTTAATCCCAGCACTGTGGGAGGCCAAGTGGAGGATTACTTAAGGCCAGGAGTTGAGACCAACCTAGGCAACATACTGAGACCCATTCTCTAAAAAAAAAAAATGTAAAAGTCAGATGGGCATGGGGATGTGTACCAGTAGTCCTAGCTATTTGGGAGGCTGAGGTGGGAGGATCGCTTAAGTCCAGGAGTTTGAGGCTGTGGTGAGCTATGATTGCACCATTCTATCTTTGTCATCCAGCCTGGGTGACAAAGTTAGACTCTGTCTCTGAAAAAAAAACAACAAAGTGAGTATTATTCAAACACAGAAATAGAAATGTAATAAATTATTTATTTAGTGAAAAATAAAGTTTTTAAAAATCAAAAATAATATTTGACAGTGAGGTTTCCCTAATGGAGCGCTTACTTTTAAGAAGGGGGAATTGGCTTGTTCACCAAGTCAGTGGTTCTCAAGGTAATCACATGGGCAGTGGGATGCAGAAGGGGTCTTAGTGATTAATCCCAAGGACATTGTTGAAATTATTCATGTTCTTAAACCCATGATAAATATAAAAAGATCACAATGCATCTGAACATGAATGTCCTTTTTGAGAAAGTATAAACTTTTGTCTTAATAGGAACCCCATATTCTTTTATTGTTTAGCTCAACAAACATTTATTGAGCACTATGTCATGAACTGGCTTCATAGTGGAGATACAGATTGCTGGGACATAAGCTAGAAAAAAAAATTGAGAACAACTTCTCCTAAGTCATAATGAGGCTGTTAGAGGTACCCTTTTATTTTTATTTATTTATTATATTTAAAAATTTATTTATTTTGAGACAGAGTCTTGCTCTGTCACCCAGGATAGAGTGCACGCACAGCCAGATTATACCCTTTTAAATGAGGGTGTGCTTAGTGTTTGCTGAAATTTATTCAGTTTAAGGACATTTGCTCTCAAATTGTTAGGTCCCAAGTCCTTAACAGGCAATCCCCCAAGACCCTCAACCCCCATTGCCCTATACCCTGCACACACATAGGGTCTGGGTTTTTTGTTTTTTGTTTTTTTTTTCAATCCTTGTACCTAGAGCCATATATGTAGGACAGCAGGAATAAATAGTTGTCAGGATTCCAGGATGCCTGTTTCCCAGCTTAGAGCCTTAGAGTCCTTGTTTTTGTAGAGTGCAATATAGACCACTTTTGTTGTTAAGTGAAAGTCAAGGACTCTTTGTCTTCCTTTAGGAACATCAATCAAGTCCTTGTCCTCTTGTTGTAGAATCTTAGGATTCAGCATCCTTCGTTAAATAGGAGCTTCTCTAACATGGCTGGAAATTGTGGGAGCTGAGCTAGAGATTTCTAAGGACTTTATGGCAAAGCTTTGGCTGGTAGAGTATAAGAATCTAGTGGCCTCTTTTATTGGGTTTTGGAGGGGCTGAGGACTCAGGTCTATGACATTTCAAAGAACCTCTAGTCATTAACTGAGAGAAAAAATGCTGAAAGATAAAGGGAAACTTAGCTATAACATTAATTTAGTAGAAATTAACTATTAAGTGGGATTAATTTAAGAGCTGTGAGCAGAAAGTTCCTCTATGAAGTCAGGCAAAGAAAATAGTCTCAAATCAGTTGGGTGTGGTGGCTCACACCTGTAATACTAGCACTCTGGGAGGCCAAGGCAGGAGGATAGCTTGAGATCAGGAGTTCGAGACCAGCCTGAGCAAGAGCAAGACCCTGTCTCTACTAAAAACAGAAAAAATTAGCCAGGCATGGTGGTGTGTACCTGTAAGTCCCAGCTACTTAGGAGGCTGAGGCAGGAGGATTGCTTGAGCCCAGGAGTTGGAGGTTGCTGTGAGGTAGGCTGATGCCAGCCACAGCACTCTAGCTGGGGTGACAAAGTGAGACTTTGTCTCAAAAAAAAAAAAGTCTTAAAAAAGTCTCAAATAGTAAAAAGCAATTAATGAATAAAAGGTATCTGATTTTAAAATAGAGCTGATTTTTTTTTAGAGCTTAGAAAAGTAATATAATTGTCCTCTGTGATAGGAAATGATAAATAATACAAGCTAATCATTTAAGAGTAAATAAAGGATATAGGTGTGGAAAACTATCTTTAGAGCATGTAAAATAAGTACATTTGAAGATGGTGAAATATTTAAATTATGAATTTCTAAGTATATTAACATGTAGTAAGAGTATACTTTATAGCAAATGCTGATTCTAAATTTAATGGCATCAGTGGGCTCTTCAGATTTTATATTTTGTCTTGTGTTTTGGTTATTTTTCTTTTAGGAATTTTCCTATTTCATCACAGTTGGCTACTATATTAACATAAAGCTGTTCATAACATTCTTTTATAATGTTAATGTCTGTAGGATTGGTAAATATGTCCCTCCCTCATTTCTGATATTGGTAATTTGTGTTTTCTTTCTTTTATTCTTCACTCTGGCTAGAAACTTATCAATTTTATTGATTTTTCCAAAAACCTAGGTTTGAATTTCATAGATTTTTCTCTATTGTTTTACTGTTATTGTTGTTTTTGATTTCCTGTCTTATCTGTATTATTACATATTACTTGCTTTGAGTTTAATTTGTTCTTTTTCAAGCTTCTTAGGAATGAAAACTTAAGTCAGTTAATTTCAAACCATTCTTGTTTTCTAATAGAAATATTTAATGTGATGAATTTCTCTCTAAGTACTACTTAGCTATATCCTGTAGTTATATTTCACAGATTTTTGTATGTTGTGTTTTTGTTATCATTTTCACAACATATTCTAATTTGCCTTGTGATTTCTTTTTTGATCCATGCATTACGTGTAAGTTTGTTTCTTAATTTCCAAATATTTGTGGATTTTCAAGGTATCTTTTTGTTACTGATTTCTGATTTAAAATGCTGTTGTAGTCATAAGGCACATATATGATTTCAACCCTTTGAGATCTCTGGAGACTCGCTGTGGCCGTCTTTAGTGAATAGTTCTATGTGTACCTGGAAACAGTGTGTATTCTGCTGTCCTTGGGTATAGTATGCTATTAATGCCAATTAAGTCAAGTTGGTTGATAGTGTTATTCAAGTCTTATGTATCTCTACTGATATAGAGATATATATAATTTCTATTTATTATATCAAGTTTCTAAGAGGAGTGCTGAAATTTCTAACTATAATTATGGATTTATCTGTCTACCCTTTCGGTTCTGTTTATTTTTGCTTCATGTATTTTGAGCATGTGTAATTAGGTGTATACACACTTAGGATTATTATGTCTTCTTGATAAATTGAGCCCTTTATAATTATAAAATATCTCCTTATCTCTGGTAATATTCCTCGCCCTGAAGTCTCCATTGTGTGATATTAATATGGTCACTCCAGCTTAGCTATGCATATCTTTTTTCATGCTTTTACGTTTAACTCATCTGTTGTTTTTTAAATGAATTTCTTTTAGGTAGCAGATAGTTGGATCTTTTTTAATCCAATCTTACCATCTTTCCTTTTTAATGGAGATGTTTAGACCACTTACATTTATGTTATTTTCAATATGGTTGAGTTTAAGTTTACCATTTTGCTGTTTGTTTTCTATTTATCCCATCTGTTTTCTGTTTATTTTTTCCTCTTTTCCTGGCTTCTTTTTGATTACTTTTTTACTATTCCATCTCCTCTGTTAGCTATAAACCTTTGTTTTACTTTTATAACAGTTGCTTTATGGCTTAAAATATGCATCTTTAACTTACATAGTCTGCCTTAAAATAACATGCCACTTTATAGTATTTGAAAAACTTAAAAAAGTACACTTTCATTTTCCCCTTATATCTTTGGGCTATTGTTGTCATTCATTTTATTTCTACATATGTTATAAGCTCCACAATTCATTGTTACTAATTTTGTTTTTGATGACACTTAAAAATCTGAAAAAGGAAAATCTTTTACATTTACCCACATATTTGCCATTTGCAGTGCCCTTCCTTTGTTCAGATATGAGTTTCCATCTGTATTATTTTCTTTAGTCTGAAAAACTTCCAACATTTCTTGTAGTGAAGGTCTAGTGGTGATCAGTTCTCTCAGCTTTTGTTTGTTGAAAAATCTCTTTATTTCTCCTCCATTTTTGAAGGCTGTTTTTGCTGGCTGTCAAATTGTAGGTAGACAGTTTCTATCTTTTAGCATTCTAAAGAAGCCTTTCTGTCGTATTGTGAAAGATTAGATCTATCTTGTAATGTTTCTAATGGGAAGTCAGATGTCATTCTTAGCTTGTTCACCTGTATGTAGTGTGCCCGTCTCAGTCCATTCCTGCATCTATAACAAAATACCCTAGGCTGGGGTAACTTATAAACAACAGAAATTTATTGACTATAGTTCGGGAGGCTGGGAAGTTCAAATTCAAGTTGCCAGCAGATTTGGTATCTTTTTTTTTTTTTTTTTTTTAAGACCAGAGTCTCACTCTGTTGCCCGGGCTAGAGTGCCGTGGCATCAGCCTAGCTCACAGCAACCTCCAACTCCTGGGCTCAAGCAATCCTTTTGCCTCGGCCTCCCAAGTAGCTGGGACTACAGGCATGCGCCATCATGCCCGGCTAATTTTTTCTATATATTTTTAGTTGACCAATTAATTTCTGTCTATTTTTAGTAGAGAAGGGGGTATCGCTCTTGCTCAGGCTGGTTTCGAACTCCTGACCTTGAGCGATCCACCCGCCTCGGCCTCCCAGAGTGCTAGGATTACAGGCGTGAGGCACTGCGCCCGGCCGCCAGATTTGGTATCTGATGAGGGCTCTCTGTTTCATAAACGGCACACTGTTGTGTCCTCAAATGGTGGAAAGGGTGGAAGGCTCCCTCAAGCTTCTTTTATAAGAGCACTAATTCCATTCATGGATCAGAGCCCTCATGATTCAATCACGTCTCCAAAAGGCCCCACCTCTTAATACCACCACACTTGGAATTAGGTTTCAACATAATTTTGGAGGGACACAAACATTCAGACCATAGCAGTACCTTTTTTCTCTGGCTGCTTTATAAGATTTTCTTACTGGTTTTCAGCAATTTGATGATGATGATTTGCCTTGGAGTGATTTTCTAGGGATTCTTGGATCTGTGGGCTTAGAAGCTTAAAAAAATTTGGAAAAGTTTTAGCTATTATTTGTTAAATACCCCTCCTTCGCCACTTTTTGGGACTCAAGTTACACATAGACCACTTGATACTGTCCTATATGCCACTGAGTCTCTGCTCTTTCTTTAGTTCATCGATCTTTTTTCCTGTGGTGTCTCTTGTGCTGTTAGGTTTATTCAGTGAATTTTTCATTTCAGTTACTGTATTTTTCATCTCTAGAAATTGTGTTTGATCATTTTTCATATCCTCCATTTCTTATTATGTTGATAGTTTTCTTTTAATTCTTGAACATGTTTATAATAGCTGTTTTTAAAATCATCTACTAACTCCATCATTTTTGTCATTTCTGAGTCTGTCTCTGTTGACTGATTTTTTCTTCCCAGTTATGGGTCACATATTCCTGCTTCTTCGCATGTCTAGCAGTTTTTCATTGGACGTGTATATTGTGAATGTTGTTGTATCATTAGGTATCTCAATTTTGTTGTCTTTCTTTAAAGAGAGTTGAGTTTTATTTTGGCAAGCAGTTAAGTCAAAGACTGATCCTTTCTAGGCTAGGTGTTAAACACTTTTAGGGTAGGCTTCCAGAATTTAGCTAAAGACTGACGCTTCTCATATCTCTACTGAATGCCTGAAGTATGCAGTGAAGTCTTTCCTCTCTGGCTGGTTGGAATTCAAATATCTCCCAGGTGAATGTGAACTGTAAGAAATTATTCAGTTTTAAGTTCCCTAATTGTTTTTTGTCCAATAGTTTGTCTTTTCCCAGCCTTACGGAATTACACCCTTCAGATTGGTATTTGGTTGAAGACTCAGAGAGACCCCCATGCAGATTTTTTGAGCTATTGTGATGTGTATAGCTCCTTCCTGTCTGGTACTCTGTCTTGTGAATTCCAGCTACCTCATCCTCCCCAAATCTTGAACTCTGACTCCTCAGATTATTTAGCTCACTGTGTTCTGCTTAGGTTCTCCCTCAGAACCATAGCCTGGAAAGTACCTCCAAGTAGAAAACCAAAGCCTTTAAGGACTCACCTCTTTTGGTCTCTTCTCTCAGAGATCACAATGCTAACTGTTGTTCAGTGCCTGAAATAGCTGATTCATATAGTTTATCCAATTTTCTAGTTCTTTATAATGGGAAGACAAGTGTGGTACTAGTTGCTTCATCATGACCTGAAGCAGAAGTTGAGATCTCATTCATTTCCCACTGCAGCTGCCTGTAAGAGAGAGGAGTCGAGGATTATCATCATTCTTAGTCTAAGGTGACCATGTTATAACTCAGAGAAGTCAAGTAACTAAGTGAATAGTTTAGTGTTATGCAGTTAATACGTGGGAATTTTTAGGACCCATGTTGTCTTCCTCCTAGTTAAGTGCTCTTTCCAGTTTGCCTAGTAGTTGTATAAACGTTTTGCTGAGCATGCACATTTTTGCCAGCTAAGGGAAATACTAAACAGTTTCAATTCCTGACCTCATCGAACCCAATCGAGAGGTTAGACCACGAAAATAATTCCATCAGGAATCTGGGCCACTCCTTTATACCACTCCTACACTAGAGATGTTCTACTTCCGGTCTGTTAGGAAAGTCACATTCTGATGACCTTTACCCTGCATACCTTTTCCTATGATAACTATTAGAATTTTTATTTTTGAATCACAGATACTGTAATTCAGTATTTTGCATTTACTAGGCTACAAGAGGTTTTTATTGCTTTTACTTTGTGTGATGAGAATTGAACAAAGACATATTTGAAAAAACCTTTTTATTATGTAAATAATAAATTTTTATTGTAGACAAATTCAGAAAATATACATTGCCCATTATCACTGTAATCCTGCTGTGCTGAGATAACCACTATTAACATTTCAGTGATGATCTTTCATACGTGTGTGTGTGTGTA
This sequence comes from Lepilemur ruficaudatus, assembly GCA_963574885.1. NCBI lineage: Eukaryota > Metazoa > Chordata > Mammalia > Primates > Lepilemuridae > Lepilemur > Lepilemur ruficaudatus. The sequence goes on along the minus strand of CAUYRT010050518.1, from coordinate 7,350 downwards.
CACTTGGGAAAAATTTTTTTACAAAAGTGTATCATGCAGTACATACTGCGTTGGGACCAGCTTTATCCACTCGGTCTGTGTTGTGAGCATCTTTCTGTGTCAGTAAGTAGGTTCATTTTTAATGGCTATACTATATTTCTTCATATGGATATATAATAATTTCCCATACTGATTCTAACTTATTTCCAATTTTTTATTAGTATTGACAACATTGTAATTAATACGTTTGTGCATCTCTATTTGCACACACCTGTAGTTGTTAGCTAAATTGCAGTAAGAAGAATTGCTAGGTCACAGCGTATGTATGTGTTTTTTAAGGCTTTAAAGAGACACATTGTCAAACTAAAGTTTAGATATAGTAGTGGAAACTTCTTTCATGAAGCATCCGTACTGCTATACTACTTGAAGACTTTTCATTAAAGCACTTTTCAGTGTCTTAATAAAAATTATTTATGATTGATCTCTGGTTACTTACTATTGAAAAGCAATGTCTATTTTTTTGTGTGTGTGAGACAGAGTCTCACTCTGTTACTTGGGCTAGAGTGCTGTGGCATCAGCCTAGCTCACAGCAACCTCAAACTCCTGGGCTCAAGTGATCCTTCTGCCTCAGCCTCCCGAGTAGCTGAGACTACAGGCATGTGCCACCATGCCCAGCTAATTTTTTCTATATATTTTTATTTGGCCAATTAATTTCTTTCTATTTTTAGTAGAGGTTGCGTTTCGCTCTTGCTCAGGCTGGTCTCGAACTCCTGACCTTGAGCCATCCTCCCGCCTCGGCCTCCCAGAGTGCTAGGATTACAGGCGTGAGCCACTGCGCCCGGCCTGTAATGTCCATTTTTTGAATGAAAACTTTTATTAAAGAAAGATCTTTCCATCAGTCTAGAAGTTCTGGTATGCTTCTGGGCTGGAGGCCAGGGTGGCTATTGCAGAACTCCCAGGTAGTCCTGATGGGCAGCATGGTGTGGGAACCACTGCTGTGAACCAGTGCTTCTGGTCTTTTGCAGCGGCATGAATGTGGTGACCTGCATGTTGGTAAGCAAGCCCACATTAGTCTGCCACCAAAACAAAATTTCTTTGAAGTCTCCTGTTTTAACTGGGAAGTTCGTATAGAATTTATATTCTATTCCACGAAATACACTTTTGTTTTAAAAAGAATTATTGTATTACTTATATTTAATCCCAAATCTAAATGGATTTTATTTTTTTGTATAATATGAAGGAAGGGGTCTAACTTGATTTTTTTTAAAAAAAATGGATAACCATTTGTCCCAGAGGCATTCATTGAATGATTTATCCTTTCTCCACTGATCTGAAATGCCACCATTATTATACACCTTTTGTGTTTCATGCATGGCCTTCTCAAATTATTTCATCTTTTATTTCATATCCGAAGCCGCAGCACAATGTTATTCATTACATTCAGTTTAAAAAATAATAAAACTGGAATTCTTCAAGGTACCCTGGGTCACAATGCTCCTGTAAGTGCCTACATGCTTTTTTTGTACATACTGCTTCCTTGGGCTGTATTGCCTAGCAATTTCCTGTCTAAACTTTCAGACTCTGCTCAGGAGTCACCTCTGGAGGAGGCTTTCTGCCCTTTCTCCTCATCAGAGTTCCCTGCTCGCTTCCATTGCACCTGTGCGTGGCTCTGTTGTGACATTTTTCTTAGTACTCTATACCATAGTATATACCTGGAAGTACAGTGTTGTTTAGTAGCTTGGCTTTGGAGTTAAATAACCTAATTGCTCAACCTGGCTTTACCATTTTCCAGCTTTGTGACCTATGACCAGTTATTTAATATTGCTCAGCCTCAATTTCTTTAGGTGTGAAATGAGGATAATAGTTCCTTCTTTGTTAGAGTTGTTGTGAGGACTAAATGAGACAGTACCTCTGACATGCTTAGCCCTGTATCCAGCACATGAGTGGCCCTTGTTAAGTACTACTTATTATTCTATCTTTCTCCACAAGACTTTGTTTTTGTTTTTTTTTTTTTTTGAGACAGAGTCTCACTCTGTTGCCCAGGCTAGAGTGAGTGCCACGGCGTCCGCCTAGCTCACAGCAACCTCAAACTCCTGGGTTCAAGTGATCTTTCTGCTTCAGCCTCCCGAGTAGCTGGGACTACAGGCATGCGCCACCGTGCCCGGCTAATTTTTTTTTCTATATATTTTTTAGTTGGCCAATTAATTTCTTTCTATTTATAGTAGAGACGAGATCTCGCTCTTGCTCAGGCTGGTTTTGAACTCCTGACCTTGAGTGATCCGCTTGCCTCGGCCTCCCAGAGTGCTAGGATTACAGGCGTGAGCCACCGCACCCGGCCTCCACAAGACTTTGTGTAAGACTTTCTCTTATTTATCTCTGAAACCCAATACTTAGCCCAGATCCTGGCAGGGAGTAGACTGATGAATAAATTACCAACTGTCCTCTAAATTCTCCCCTTCCTTTGTCACTTTTATCATTCTCTTTAGAGTCATCTTTAACTTCCCTTCTCATTCAAAACAAAAGTATTATTGTTTATCATAACCTAGAGATTATGCAAGACCCTGGGTGTATAATGAGAGAAAAATATATAGTCCCTCTCCATTGGAGCTTACAGTAGAGCGGGGGAAGTAGTTAGAAAATGAAAATACTAGAACCTTTGGGCTCGTTCTACTGTTTTTTTCTACTTTTGTGTATGTTTGTAAATTTTTTTCTTTTTTTAATAGACAGGGTCTCACTCTGTCACACAGGCTGGAGTGTATACCACCATCATAGCTTATTGCAACCTTGAATTTTGGGGCTCAAGCAGTCCTCCTCCCACAACCTCCTGAGCAGCTAGGACTACAGGTGTATGCCACCATGCCTAGCTATTTTTTTATTTTTGTGGAGAAAGGGTCTTGCTATGTTGCCTAGGCTGGTCTGAAACTTTTGGCCTCAAGAAGTTCTCCTGCCTCAGCCTCCCAAAGTGCTGGGATTACAGGCATGAGCCATTGCACCCATCTGTTTGTAAATTTTCAAAGTAAGTTTTTAAGCAAATAAATGAATAAGTGATTATAAAATGTTATGTTTTAATACTATGAAGAAAATGAGTAAAGCCTATGTTAGAAACTGCTGGGGGACCATTATAGATCCAGTGGTCAGGGAAGACCTGGGGGTTTACATTTAAGCTGAAACTAGAAATCGAGAAGGAGCCAGCCAGTGGGGACAGTGTTCCTGACAGAGGGAGTAGCCTGTGCCAGGCCATAGGAGGGCAAGTCTTAGTGGAGTCAAGCAACTAAAAGCTTAATGTGGCTGTATTGGAGTGAGGAGAAATGGAGAAAGGTGATGTTGGAAAGCGGGTAAGCAGAGTCCATTTGCTTAAGATCTTGAAGACCAAGAGGGAGTTCAGGTTTTATTCCTGTCACAGTATGGTGCTGTTGAAGTCTTTAAAGCAGGGAGTAAGCCAATCTAATTGAGATTTTTAAAAGGTATGTATCAAAAAGATTGGAGGGAGACAAGGGTAGGAACAGAGAGAACAGTTGGGAAGCTATTCCAGTAGTTTAGGGAAGAGATGATAATATTGGGAGAGCTGGGGAAAATGAACACATCTGAGATATGTTTTGAAGATGGACTCAATGGGACTTGCTGGTGGATTAGAAGTGGAAGAAGAGGAAGGGACAGGGATCAAGATTTCTGGCTTGAGAGCTGTATATTGTGTTATTTACTGAGATTTACAAAAGCAGATGGAATGTTTTGGGGGAAAGTCAAGAGTTAAACTTTGGCCGGGCGCGGTGGCTCATGCCTATAATCCTAGCACTCTGGGAGGCCGAGGCGGGAGGATCATTTGAGCTCAGGAGTTTGAGACCAGCCTGCGCAAGAGCGAGACCCCATCTCTACTAAAAAGAGAAAGAAATTAATTGGCCAACTAAAAATATATAGAAAAAACTAGCTGAGCATGGTGGCGCATGCCTGTAGTCCCAGCTACTCGGGAGGCTGAGGCAGGAGGATCGCCTGAGCCCAGGAGTTTGAGGTTGCTGTGAGCTAGGCTGACGCCACGGCACTCTAGCCAGGGCAGAGTGAGACTCTGTCTCAAAAAAAAAAAAAAAAAAAGAGTTAAACTTTGATCATATTAAGTCTGAGATGCTTTGAGGCACCACCCAAGAGGAAATGTCAAGTAAGTAGTTGAATATAGGAGAACTGGAGTCCCAGGGAAAGTTCCCAGCTACAGATATAAATGTGGATGTTTTCACTATAAGGACTGTAATTAAAACCATGGGAATGGATGCTGTCAGATGAGGAGAAAGGAAAGGAAAGGAAGCTCGATATTAAGTTCTGGATTAATATTAACATTTAGGGAGATGGGGTCAGAGGAGTATGAAGGAGAAAAGAAGAAAGAGGAACCAAAAACACAGAAGGAAAACCAGAAGAGGGAGGTGCCATAGAAGCCACTGTAGCTCCAGCCAGTGCTTAGAACAGTGGCTGGCCAGGGCTGGTGTTCAGTAATTATTGATTGAATGAAATCAAAAGAAGAGATCATTTCAAGGAGAGAATGATTAGCTGAATTTAGTGCTACTGAAAGGCTCAGTAAGATGAGGGCATGAACTGCTCATTGGATTGGCAGTGTGGATATTGCTGGTGGTGGAAGCAAAGGTTGTGTTGGAAAGGATTGAACAGAGCTTGTATGGGGGGTGAGAAAGTAGGGATAGCAGACTTTTAACCCTTTGACAAAGTTGGGCTGTGAAGGGAACAGAGAAGTGGAGTAGTAACTGAAGGGTGATATGGGGTCAAAGAAGAATTTTTGTTGGTTTTTTTAAGAGGGGGACATAGTAGAGTTCTTAAGTATATGCAGATGGGAATGATCCAGGAAAGAGTAAGTGATGGTTGATGGAGGAAAAAGAGGGGTAATTGCAAGATTGGAGTTTATGAGTAAGAGAGAGGGGTTGGGATCAGGGACATAAATGTTCAGAAAGAGAAGGGTCACGTCTGTTAAAAGAGGAAAAGAAGGAAAAATGGATGCAGATTCAGGTAGGTTTATACAACTGGTCATGAGAAGGTAACAATCACCAGTTGTGTCATGGCTTTTTAGTTCTAAATGAAGAATCATGGATATTAGCTAAAAGGCAGGCGAAGGTGTTGGAGGAGGGGAAAATGGGTAAGAAATAGCCTTCGAGAGGGAGGGGAGGATTGGGAAGCCACCTTGGTAGAGAAATCTAGTAAGACTGTGAGTTAAGATTTAGTGCTCATTGGTGACCTTGAGTTTATGGTGAACCTGTTGAGTTGAATGCTTTTTTTTTTATCAATATTCTTGGTATGGAGAAGGTAGTTTTTTGGGTTCTGAGATTGTGGAGTTTGGGAGAGAAGACGACCTGGGGAGAGAGTTGAGGGTTCTTGCAAGGGAGTGATTATAATGATTAACTGTGAGATCTAAGCTAAAGAGAAAAATTAAGTCAGGAGACGGAAAATGGGGGCAAGGGATAGAAGGTCTCATGGCAGCTGAAAACTTGTTTTTATGTGGTGCTTGAGCAAATGAGCTAGAAGGATCAAATAGTGGATTGCGTTTGGAGGTGATGCGAGATGGATTGAGTTTGGTGTGATGGTGGGAGAGCGTGGGTGAAGCAGAGTGAAAGAAAAGTCCTTGAAGCTGCTGAGCAGTTTCCAGAGCTGCGAGCCCAGGGTGTTTGGCTGGGTTACCCACTTGGATGTTAAAGTTATGTTGAGTGTGGTGACTAATTGTGCTGGAGAGTTTAACACTGAGCCAGATGTGCTCAAATATCAGATGGTGGTAAGTGTTCTGAAAAGAATTAAAATTAGGCTTGGGACAGAAAGGGCATACATGGCTTTTTCAGACTGGACAGCCAGGGTAAGCCTCTCTGAGGAAGTGATTTATTTTCAGATCTGAAGGATAAGATGATGAGTGGGGAAAATAATCTAGGCTGAGGGAATAACTAGTACCAAGGCTCTAAAGTGGGTACAAATCCCTCACCTTTGAGGAAAAGAAAGGAGGCCAGAAAGGCTGGAGTTTATTGAGCCAAGAAAGGGTGGGATGTAATGAGGCTAGAGCTAGATGATGAAGGGTTTTGAAAGTCAAGGGGTCGGGAGTTTGATGCATGTATGTTTTTCTAGGTGCCACAGGGTGTTAGCCAGCCTCCAGGATAGCCCAGATGATTTTCACCTCCTGGTATTCATGCCTTTGTGTAGTCCTCTCTCACACTGAATAGGGCTGACCTGTGTAGCCTATGGGGTGTTGCAGCAATGGTGGTTTGTGATTTCTGATGCTAGGTCATAAAGGACATTGCAGCTTCTGCTGCCCTCTCTTAGACCACTCACTCTGAGGGAAGCCAGCCTGTCGTGTTGTGAGGACATTTAAGTAGCCTGGGGAAAGGCTCACATGGAGAGGAACTGAGGCCTCCAGCTAACAACCACCATCTGAGTGCACCACCTCAGAAGTAGATCCTCCAGCCCTAGACAGCCCTTCAGGTGACCGCAGCCCCTCATGCACATGTATTTCATTTGTAGATATTCTGGTGTATGTCTCTGAAAGGCAAGGACTCTTTATAAAGAGCTTAAGCATGGTAGGATTATCACATCTAAAAATTAATAATTCCTTAATATTGTAAAAAAGCCAGTGCTATAATTTTGTTAAAAAAAATTTTTTTTAGGCCGGGCGCAGTGGCTCACGTCTGTAATCCTAGCACTCTGGGAGGCCGAGGTGGGTGGATTGCTCAAGGTCAGGAGTTCGAGGCCAGCCTGAGCGAGAGCGAGACCCCGGTCTCTACTAATAATAGAAAGAAATAAATTGGCCAACTAAAAATACATACAAAAAATTAGCCGGGCACATGCCTGTAGTCCCAGCTACTCGGGAGGCTGAGGCAGAAGAATCGCTTGAGTCCAGGAGTTTGAGGTTGCTGTGAGCTAGGCTGACGCCACGGCACTCTAGCCCTGGTGAAAGAGTGAGACTCTGTCTCAAAAAAAAAAAAAAAAAAAAAATTTTTTTGTTTAGTTTGTTTGCATTAGGATCCATAAAAAGAACCAATGTAGAGCCGGGCGCGGTGGCTCACGCCTGTAATCCTAGCACTCTGTGAGGCTGAGGCGGGCGGATCGCTAAAGGTAATGAGTTCGAAACCCGCCTGAGCAATAGTGAGACCCCCGTCTCTACTATAAATATATAGAAATTAATTGGCCAACTTTAGATATATATAGAAATAATTAGCCGGGCATGGTGGCGCATGCCTGTAGTCCCAGCTACTTTGGAGACTAAGGCAGGAGGATCTCTTGAGCCCAGGAGTTTGAGGTTGCTGTGAGCTAGTCTGACGCCACGGCACTCACTCTAGCCTGGGCAGCAGAGTGAGACTCTCTCAGAAAAAAATTAAAAAATAAATAAAAAAATAAAATTGT